>JAOVYW010039258.1:0-18428 GCA_025775045.1 Hiodon tergisus | reverse complement strand
TCTATTTCCAAAGATATCACTGCATAGGAATTTCAGTGTTTAAAACCTTTCAATTATAAGACTAGTAATCACTCAGGGGCTATATGTACCAGATTTTACACATTTGCCAATTAATTGTAATCTATTTATCTTGAACGAAGAACATTAAAATTTAATAAAAATGTCTTGGTAGTGATAGCGAGTAATTCAAATGAAATTTGTTCTCATGAATGCTTTAGTGAACCATATATTTGGAGCTAGTTTAAATACTTGGCAAAATGCGTTTGTTAAGCCAAACAGGTTCTGGTTTTTGGTTTTTCCCCTTCAGTTTTTCAGTAGTTTTCTACAGTTTCCAATTTTCATAAAAAGAGAGTGCTGGTGCATTCAACGTGTCCCTCTTCAGCTTTGATCAGACTTTGGAATAGTCACACTCCATTTATTATGAGGAAGACTTGTAAAGAACACTGCAGCCAAAGCAGTCACTTTAAGGCACAGATACAATACACAGGAATTTAACATATACACACCATACATCACTTTGTGCTAATTGTATTCCGTGACAACATTTTGGAATATCTTTGGAAAGAGTTTAAAAAAAAGGTTGAAAATAAAACTTCAGTATAGGCCTACTGGATAGAAACATATTTTACTGAGATTGCTACCATTTCTCAATAATTTCTTTCAACCATTTAGGACTGTTTTAAGTATGATCGATTAAGTATGATATTATTTGCAAACATTGTGACAATAGACACACACACACACACAGTGGCAAGTTTATTAGGAACACCACAAAAATGGAAAGCTCCAACAGACAGTGGGTCACATGGCTTCATATATAAAGCAGACACACAGGTATTACTGTTGTTTAGAATGTTAGAATGGGAAGAAACCACTGGCCAAAGCGCCTGTTCCAGTGCCTCAGAAACGGCTGTCCTCCTGGTCATTTCACACATGACAGTGTTTACTGAGAATGAGGCGAAAAACTAAAAAAAAATCTAGTCAGTGACAATCCTATGGGTAAAAACAGCTTGTTGACGAGAAAGGTGGACCAAAAACACTTTTTGGTCCGATAGAGTAGATTTTAAACATTTTATTAATCTCCCTTCCCTGGAAAATAAGTTAAATTCATGGCTGTACTATGTGCGGTCCAAAACAGTATTTGCCTCTGTGAAATTACTAATATTGAACCTACAGAATTTCTTCAAAAATTTGAAGTCATCAAAAGTCTTTGTTTTACTATATTGTTCAATTGGGAATGCTGCTTGGTCCATCACTGCCATGAGAGAATGAGTTAGCATCACCCAGAGGCTCCTGAGTGCTTTTTATTTGGGTTTGTGTTCTTTATTAAACACTGGTACCAACTGGCAGAAGGACACAGCATGCTCCCTTTTGTCTTTTCCTGTTAATTTATTTATTTTGCTGTTTTATTTATTTTCCACTGGCCTGACTCAGGAGGGAACATGATGGAGTGTTCTCTCAGCATCTGAAATCCAGTGCACAGAGGCTGAGATAAGGACTGTACGGTGATCATTTGCACCCCTCTCTAGTGGATTCTTCTTACGTTTGCACAGTTATCTGGCCATTTTAACAGCTTATAAAACAAGAGATGATTAGACTGCGTTTCATTATCTCAGAACATGTCAGGTTCAACATTTCAAAAGTCTTTTTTAGATGATTTCTTGCAGATATTCGTCTTGCAGTGCATTCTTAAAATTTTTTAGCCCCTAGCTGAGGTCAGCAGCTAATATAGAGCTCTCAGGAAGATGAACCCTTCTTTTATACTATAACTTGTCTAGGCACTGGAAATTAAATGTAGCATGTAGTGTCGCTATTTTCAAATGGATATTTGGCAATATACATTTATGGCAGGCAGCCTGTTTGGACATGCTCACAGGCTGGGTGTGATTGACGGGAAGCCCGTGGAAACATGACCTTAACTAGATACTCATACGCACCTTAATGAGATACTCATGTGCCTTCATGTGCAATTCAGACAGACAGAAAATATTTTGGAATAAATTGTAGTTTTTCAATAATATATATGTGTGTGTGTGTGTTTGTGTTAAAAATGTGAAATAAAAGCAGAAAGGTCGCTCCACCTCTCTGTATCTGACACAAAATACTTGTATGAACAGTGTGCAGTCCATTTTCATCAATTATAATTTAGGAAAACGGGGTTGAGAGAGATTAATATTAAAATTGAATACATCAAAAAGATCAAACTGTCTATTGACTTATAGAAGGTCAGACTAGCATGAAATTTAATTTGATATTCCACTGTAAACCTGCAGGGAAATATGTTTGATATTTATTGCATTTACTTTTCAAAGAAAATCTTTTCAATCGCATGGAAACAAAACTTGTCTCACTGCCCCACTTAACTAACATTGATATAATTTACTGTTCATATTAATAAATTAATTATTGTATCTTCAAGGAAAAACAGTGTTTTAAGAGTATGGGCCATCATATTCTAACGTAGGTTGGTCAGAGAGAATATTTTCTCCAGATCTTTCTGTGCTGTGTGATACTTAAACGTAACTCACATAGTTAAATTATGTTACATATTTATGTGTGTTTAAGAGAGAGTGTTTGGAGGATGCTGAACTGAATTCACTGGTAAATGTGCAAATACCACACAGCTAATACACAAAAAAACCGAATATATTTTGTTGTGTTTTCCAGACAGAAAGTTCTCGAAGATATCCTGCGTTACCTCCGCCCTGAAGATTCTATTAATAAAGTTGTGTTTAACTTGGATGATACCGGGTAAGGAATTAAAATTATGAAGAAATTGTGGTTTGGTTGATGAAACAATTGCATAGTGATTAATACAATTATATGAATCTGCTGGTACAGTCGTGAATAAGTACTTCTTTATGAAGTAATATTAAAATAATAAAGATTTAGTACCAGTAGGGAAATAATTCAAATATAAACCAACAAATATATTTAAAAAATAATAATAATAATAAATTAAATCAAGGGCTTAAAATACAGTTCCCTAACAATTAATACTGAAACGGTGATCTGGTGGGACTGTCCCTCTCTGCGTATAATTTAGTCTGATGCGAGATACTGCTCCATGCCTACCTGCTTTGAATTTTCAGTGTCTGCTGCTTTAAGTATATCAGAGAGAAAGTAGAGCAGGTCCATAGAAATACCATAAATGAAAGTACCTTTGGTATTGTAAGAGAAGCATTTAACTGCATCTTACGTCTTTATTCACTAATTGTACATGACATGAATATTTCCGGTCACACTGGAAGTTTGCATTTAATGGCATTTGATGAAGTATGCACAGTATGAGGAAATTAACCTTTACTATAATAGGCACTTCTGGCACAATGCAAATCATAAATGCTTTTAGCCATATAGAAATCCTATAGCTATCACAATAATTATATCTTGAAAGCAAAAAGCTTGCACCAAGCTGAGTTCAAAGGCGAGTAATTTTGTATCTGACTTTCTTTTCTATACTTAATGCATCATCTTTCTGCGGGGGGTGGTATCAAATTCATTTTACTTTCTCTAATTTGTCTTAATTGAACATGTCTAGTTGACTTTACATAGTTCCCCATTAAACCATGTGTATCCTTTGGGTACTAGCTTCGTGTCTACTTAATTAAACTTTGAAAATGAGTCAGAAGAACAAAAAATGATGATAGAATGAAACAAATGTACTGTACTCTGTCGGGACTTCCAGCCATGGGGAAATTTTAAACTTGATCTAAGGTGGGTACAGTTATGTCCTGTCCTTGAATTTAAGCAAATTAACTACATGCAGAATTAGAGAAAACCTCCCACTTATTTTAATGCTAACACCTGCCTGGTCACTCACCCTCCAACCATCTTCTCCTACCCCTATACTTTCGGTTTCTTGCTAGGAATACATTATACATTGCATTACGACACATCTAGAAGACACATCTGTTTGCATACACACATAGAACACAGAACTACAGGTTCAATCGCTGAGGCATTGATGCAGTCGGTTGATTTTGTGGCTGTGTCTGTAAGTTGGTGCAAAGAACACGGGTCCCAGTCTTCTGTAGAAAAGACATGAGGTGGTGTTGGTTTGTGAGTCCCCTGCGGCGTTGTAGTGTCACATTAGACCGTGGAGTGGAGTGCTACTTTAATGTGCCCTGCTATCTGTGACTTACTATGTGACCCTATAGACAGCATGCTTTCTCCTTTGCCCTCATCTTTCTTTCCTTATGCAAAACTGTTGGTGTGTCCAGCAGCTGTGGTATCAGAAGAGAAGAAAATGTTGGAACCACCATCACTTGGGCCGAGCTGTACCCATTTTCTGCCAGCAAGGAGTGCTTTATGGGGATCTGAAGTCTTACACATTTTATTTTACAGTTTGCTTAGGCCTCAGCTTTCCCATTATTTTCCCAGATTTTGGGCTGCTGTTTACAAGTTTGAAGCCATATTCTGAGGCAAAGCCAGAAAAGGCTTTTCCCGAAAACTGCGGCCCGTTGACACTTAGAAACCTCTCGGGGACCCCATTTCTTTCAAAAATTGATTTTAGATGTGTAATGACATTGGTTGATCTAATCAGTGAGAGTTGGGTCACCTCGACATTCCTAGAATAATGGTCTTATAGTCAGTTTAAACTCTTTTACAAAACAACCGTCAGGTAGTGGAGTAGGTATCAAATCCTGCAAATATATAACTTCCTGTTGCTGCTAGTTCAGCCCTGGCCACCTCACTGTCTGTCTCACTTTTGCCCCTCACTTCACAACCCCCTAGTGTCCTTCATGCAGTTTTGTCAAAACATAATTTCTCAAAGCAGCAGGGATTACCAGTCTCGTCCCTTTTAGCAACAGTCCATCTTGTACTGTCAGGGATGCATGCTCTGCCCAGTTCAGCTTGAGGACTCCTGAAAGTTAGTACCTGGATAGCTCTCTGTGCAAAGTTGAAGGACTTGGGAACACACGCTGTCTTCTTCCAGCTGATTTTTGAGATCACTCAGAGCTGCTCCAAGGAAGATTACAATGTCTACATACGCTTGTTTTCTTCCATGAGCTCCATCTCTGAACTGGACAGCTTGCTACAAAGAAACTGTCAAGACAATGCGTCAGCTGTCACCAGACATTTCCCAGGCACATGGGATCGGATATGAGTGTGTTGTGAGTCTCATTTTGAAATGTTGAATTCTAGGGGGGCAATGTACCTAGCTCATTTGCTGCCAGCAAACTCGACAAAGGCTTATGATCTGTTTTTATACTGAAGTGTCATTCTACGGAGAACTCTTGAGATCGCTCACAGGCCCTGTGAGAGCCAGAGCTTCCTTCTCCACCACCCCACTGCTCAGTGGGATGCACTTGCCACCGGAGGACAGATGTCATCATCTCTTCATCTCAAACCCACTCCCAGGCAGCATCGGATGAAACTTTTGTTTCTTTGTTAGGATCATACAGAGATAAAACTGGTGCTAACTAAAGCTCACCCTTCCGCTGTATAAAGATCACTTGATGTGCTCCAATGATTCTTCTTCAATAGCAATTGATGCAGTGGTTGGTTTTTATAAGCTAGATTATAGATAAACTTAACCTAGTGTATTAACTGTACCTAAAAAAAAAAAAAAAACGGAGTAATTTGCTCACTGTACCTGGCTCTTCCATTTCAACAACTGCAGCCATCTTCTCTGGGTCGGGTTTGCCATCTGCAAACCCAACCCAGATTCCTGTTCATCTGTCTAGTGATTGAACTGTTTGTTTGCCATATTTGTTGATTTTAAGTGTGATGCCTGCATTATATCTAGCACTCTGAAGACTCATACACTTCTTTCATTGTCTTCCATTCTAACACAAAGCCCTTATGGCATATTACTTCCAGACCTTTTGTAACTTCTGTTACCATCCTGAACTGAAAATGCTCAGGAGCTGAGGCAATTCCAAAAGAAGATTATAGAAGAATTTAAAGAAGAATTTCCCAATAGGGTTATGAAAATAGCCAATTTAGTAGAATCTGCTGTTCAGAGAATTTGCCAAAACCCCATGTCTGTATCCAGCTATCTAAACACCTTTGCTCCTGCAAAGGCAGAATGTACCTCCCGTCACAGATTCACATGGCTCTGTGAGAGTGACAAATACAAAAATGACCCCTTTTTAGGCACTACAACAATGCCCTCATATCTGTAGGTTCTGCAACTCTGGTGATGAAGTCAATTTGCTTTGACATTAAGAGAAGAGAAATTTTGCATAGTGGCTTGAGAGAATAAGGAATTGGTTTTATGTCATTTGGATGCTGCAGTTCTTCAAGTCTGCGAAACATCTTATATAATTGTTACATAATATTCAGTGTCTTGTAAACAATACTGTCAAGCTGCTTAGCTAGTAGCAGCTTCATTATAGCTGACCTGACAAGTAGTGCCTCTCAGATGTTGCCTTATTCCCTTAATAAAAATATTCAGTGTACACACTGAGCACCTTTTGTGGTACATGGCTTGGGATGGTGTCAATCTGGGTAGGCACTGTTCTGGATACATACTGCAGCAAGTGTTTTCAGGAATAACTATGGAATCCGCTCTGGTGTCTGTGTTTTAACTGTATATCCTTCCTATGAAATCAGCTGTAGGTTGCTATAAGCTGGTCCCTCTTTGTAACATTTTTTCACCGCTTGGTCACTGAGGCCGGCTACCTGCCTTTCCTTGACATTCAACTTCACCCGTTTGCCTTTTGCCGTTTACTCTATGCCCTCTTCCTTCTCCCTTTCCACGTAGCCCTCAGTGTAATACTGAACAAACCGACTCCCTGCGCTTCTTCTCCAAGTTTGAGTGTGGAAATCTGCGTAAAGCTGTTCATATCCGCAGGTACGGGCATGTATTACTACCCCTCTCATTACATAAACTCTGTAGATGAGATTACTTGGGGGTGCTGCGGCAGGTTTAATAAGTATCCTTCAGTCACCTCAGCAGATTCTTGAAAATGTATGTCTTTTTATGCATTTTGGGAATGATCATAATGGAATTCATGAATTGTGCATTTGTTCTTACTTCCCACAGTCACGAGTACGATCTTATTCTGAATGCAGATGTAAACTGCTCCCAGCACCAGCAGTGGTTCTACTTTGAGGTCAGTGGAATGAAAGCCAATGTTCCATATCGCTTCAATGTCATCAACTGTGAAAAAGCTAACAGCCAGTTCAACTATGGTAAGAAAATAAATAAATAAAAATAATAAATAATTATAATTAAAAATGTAGCACTCTGTACTACCAATACACTGAGTACTTAAGAATGTCAATCTGATGATTTGCAGAAGGCTGACAACATGAGATCTAGAATTGTTTGTTGTATTTGTATTGTATTTCAATCGAAAGACTAACCCTCAGCACTGTACAGATTGTTTTGAAATTAAATGAAGACCTAATTGTTTAGACCTCAATCCCCCATTAAGGATATGTTATGTTTCTGATGCTGTGATGTATCCTATTAGTGTTTACCTGCTTAGTTGCATAGCATACGCTTTTATCCAAAGCGACTTAGACTTTCTTTCCACTGATGTCAGACTGTGGACTAAAGCAGAAAATATACTGCATCGTGGATGAGTGTAATTGAAGTTTGCTAATGGAAATTAGGCTAATAGAGGCTCCTTTGATGTCAGGGATGCAGCCTGTTCTCTACTCAGTGCGAGAAGCTCTGGAGGGCCGGCCTCACTGGTTGCGTGCTGGAAGCAAAGTCTGCTACTACAGGTGGGTGGGTAAATTGGCATTCTGCCCCAGTCTATCAATTATACACACAGCGCAGTGTTCTTCTGAGGTAACTTTGAATTCTATTTCTTTCTTTGCTCTTTAGAAACAATGTCTGCCCTATCAGAGCTCAGAAAAGCTCCACATACTATACTTTGACCTTCAGTGTGACCTTCCCACACAGCGAGGATGTCTGCTACATAGCCTATCATTACCCTTACACCTATACTGCCCTCCAGGTACTCCAGCATTTACTAACCTTTACCTACGTAAATTCGTACATTTAAAATATCATATTATGCTCTCTGTATTATTAATTTTAAGAATAAGTGTGACGAAATCTGACCATGCGTGTCGAGTAAGGTGTGATGTGGCTTTATTTTGAGGCCAACGCAGGCTGGTTCACGGGTCCCTGGGCTTGCTTTGTTTCAGAGTCACCTTCTGATGCTGCAACAGTCTGTGGACCCGCACAAGGTCTTCTTCCAGCAACAGAGTCTGTGCAACACGCTTTCAGGAAACCCTTGTCCTCTGGTCACCATTACTGCCTGTCCTCTGAGCCGCAGCTGGAAAGACCTGCAGCAGCTCCGTAAGTAGGAGAAGGCCAAATTTGCAGCACTCCATAAAAGATTTTCCTTGAGCAGATGTATTCTATGGCAGCTATTTCCAACTCAGCCTTTTCACTCACCTTTCACCTACAATATGCATATACACTGGAGTGGCCATATTGTTAAATACGACCTTCCATTCAATTAAATAGAATCTGCTGTCAGCAAAAGTGTCACGGCCCGCCCACTGTGGCCAACAGGTCCTACGGAGTATGGTATGTAGTATGTATAACATCCCCCATTTGCAGCTGCTCCACTTTTATGTCCAGGTACAGTCAGGGAAGAAAAGGCGAAGACAAAACGTAACATACAGAAAATGAACATGTGCTTTGACATTACACACCCTCAGCACAAAAACATAACACTCTGGACAAATACTACTGAAACAAGCAGTCCTACTGTGCCTTCTTACCTGATTCCATCTGGGCCACCACTCCAGAAACGGACGCTTGGATGGAACACAAGCAGAAGTAAACACAAGCATGGTACGCCTCTGCTGTTCCAGCCCTAACGCACACAAGAATTGCATCATTCACTCGCACACTATTTGTTGAGGCCCCCTCTCATCCACTTGCCTCTCCCTTACCTACTATGTAAAGTGAGCATTCATCCTGACTCTGGAAACAACGCACAATACAAAAACACGCAGACAAGGTCTGCCCTTAATTTAAAAAAAACAAAAAACATAAAAATCGGGATTGAAACTCACGATGGGAGAGACCAGTCACTTTCCCAAAGCTCACTATCAAAGCGCTTCCTCTTCCTGTTAAAATATACGTTGCTTACTCCCATATTAAGAATCCTTAGAGGCACTGCAAACTCAAATCCTCCCCTTTTGAATCTCGGTTCCTGCCATTTAACACTGATGTGAGTATCTAGAAAAACAATGGCTGCTACTTGCAGAGTGTCAACAATGTAGGCTGGTGGTAGTGGTGTGATGGTATGGAATGTGTTTTCATGGCACACATTGGGTCCCTTGTTACGAGTGGAGCAACATTTGAATGCAACAGGATATTAGAACATTGTTGCTGATCAGATGTATCTATTCCTAACAGCAGTGTTTATCTATCTGTAATAAAACAAGGCTAGGGGTAATTCCAGGATCACAGCAGCGATAAGGAGCCTAATTTATAAAGCGTGCATACGCACAAAAAACATGCATATGCAACTTTCTATGCACATGTCGCCATTCATGAAAACAGAACTAAGCATGAGACTGCGCACATTCCCACGGCAGCTCTAGACCATGTGTATGCACGTTCTGAAGAGAAGAACAATGCGGGTGAAATAGTGACACAATCTGGCCAGACAAGAAAACAAAACTCTCATTGTTTAGAGCCCCCCTGTGAGTTATTCCCAGCATCTTGTGGTGCTGTTGATAATTTCTTCTTCAAGTTTTGACTTCATTCAATTCTCTATACTCTATTATAGCACATCCACCATTTATAGTGAAATCTATCATGCAATATGAACTATTCAATGCGTTTTCACTACCCAGTCGCGTCAGTTTCCCATACTGTAAAGTAAGTATCTTTACTAATATATTTAAGTATTGTCCCAGTGGGGCAACCATTGTTGCCATATCAATGCTTCCTCTCAAACCAGCTACACTACGCATAGTTTAAGGCATTGATAATTGCCATTTATGGCTAATTGGAGGCATTAAAGGGATAGAGCACGAAGCTCGTTCACGTGCTAACAATTTTAGGATGAGTTCTGATTTATGATTGTGGGGTTATGAATCGTTGGGTTTTTCCTACATACGCCACCATATAGTTTGATATATACGACATGTTTTATAAATGAGACTCCAGATCTTAATACAATCAAGCATATAAGCATGAGCTGGAACAAGCTTTTGGAGTATAGGTCCTCCGCTAAACAATTTGTAACTATGGGATGAAATGGGACGTAATGGAGTGCACTATCGCTGTAGTGCACATTCGACATCCTGTTGAGTATGTACAGGCTGTTCTGAGGGCAGAAGGGGGTGTACAAAATAAAGTGGCCACACAGTGTTTGATTGCCTTGGCATCTGTATTTCTGGAGCCACATTAATACACTAAGTGACACTTTCATATTGCATTTTGATGTGAAAGGGAAAATGGTGGATACCTGGCAGCAAGACTATTTCTATGTGTTAAACTGAGGGTGAGCCTTGAGGGTAGAATGGTCTTCTGTAAGCTCCTTGGTAGTGGTTGTAGAAAGAGGGACAAGTTGACCTGGCTGTTCCTGTGCACTGTAGGGACGTCATCGGGTCACAGCACAGTGTTTCCCCATTCCTCTCCCCCTGCTTAATATTCAGCAGAGATAGCTGTATCCAGTTTCTCAAACACAGGCTGAGCATATGGTGTACAGTAGAGCACAGGAATTTATTATCAGATCAAGCTGCGTCATAAATTCATAATAAGAATTATTATGCACATGCGCATGCTCCGGACAACCTAAGGTCATATTCGGAATGTCTCAGGAAACCTAAGAAGCCACTGAAAATCCATATATAAACACGAGGATAATTCATAAACGGCAGAGACATATAGGGCATTCCTTGTGTCTCTTCTTCACTCCCTCATTTATCAAATATAGCTTCACATTTGATTTAAACACTAACATTATTGTCAGCATAATTTGTAATATGTCTGTGACACCCTGCATGCAGTTACAAATGGGCTATAAACAAAACGAGTCTCCAACACGACCCACAAACCTGCATTTAAGCAAATATCCTCAGATGACTGAAATAGCTTCTAAGCAATCAATTAACCCCAGTGCCTATAACATTTACTAAACAATATACATTCTTAAAACATTCATAAATACAGACACTTGGGCTGACTGCTATTCCGCCTAATTAGATTCAAATCAGCATAACACTACATTACAAAAACAGTACAATACACAGAACCATCCATTTAAATATATATGCTATCAAGCAATACAGAAAAATAAATAAATGGGTGGGGACCCATTTGTCGCATTCACAATACACTTGGACTTTTTTAACCAGAGGCATGCAAATTAACTGCCATCTAGATTGCTTCTCTAAGTCATAGACTCAGCAAAATTATTATCAGACAGTCATCATGTGAGGGCAAGGCAGGTTTTAATGCAGTGATGTCTTTGTTCCGATAAGTGATGTCATGCATGATTTTCATTCATCCGTTTCTGTGGCACATGATATATTGTCATCTATGGGCCAATGTTCCTAGTAAACTAGTTAAAGCTATTGTTACGCAGTATTTAGAAGCTGGAAAGCCATGCCAACATAATGTGGTTAATATCTATATCAGCAATTTTATATCAGTGTTTTATTTTTGTGTCAAAGCATAACCCAAAGGATGCAACCATTAAGAATATCTCTATAAGATCATTCAGAAATCATGAAACAGACATACCCAAATGGGTACAAAAACAGAATCAAATTTTATAACACCTATATAACACATTATCAAACCTGAAAGTTGCAGTATAGTTAAAGTATTACCGGGCACACTGGGCTCCAGAGGACAGAAAATGTGTAGTTTATATCCTCCCTGTGCCAAATTATTCAATTTGATTGGTTAGTGTTCTAAACTGAGTAAAACAGTGGTCCTTTCCTTGAGAAGGTAATTATAAAATGTATGTATGTAATATACTGGGCAATGGTCCTTGTATACAGTTATTCATTTATGACAAAAAATATTTTTGTCTTGCTTTCCATCTAATGACATTTCATATCATGAAATTCGGTAGGAAATTTACTCACCAGTGACCAAAAATTTGCGAGCAGCGAACAAGATTGGTAGGACTGTAAAAGTATTCTAATAACTGGGATATTTCCATAACTGTACATGCATTCATTTTAGAAGTGTTAATTATTCTAATAAAACATTTTTTATTTATTTTTGTTACTCTGTAACCGAGTACAAAAGTAGGCCTTCATACTCAGAAGCAGAGATCTGTTTAGAAGTGTTAATTAGCATCATATGTGGTTAACAGTGAGAATGTTTCTCTGAAAAAGGTGCTTTCTACACAAAATTTATTAAATATTTATTTTCCTTTTTCATGAAAAATACTTTAATCTCAGAATTGAATTTTTTACAAAAGTATTTTTTTCCTCAGGTTCTTATTATACTTTAATTCCAAATGGTTTTTTTTACCCCCACTAATTTCACTGTATTGGCAAGGACAGTTACAGTTTGTGTCTCTTGTTTTTGTGTTTTTGTTGAGTTTGTGTGTTACATAGCCTCTGAACGGTCGGCAATGAGAATTAATGTTAGAATTTAGAAATATTTGATCTCAGACTTGAAACAGATTTAGACAGAGGAAATACGTTATTTTCTCACTATGAGAATGGTGTTACATTCATAATGGTATGAATAGGATCCTGTGTATATTCAATTTCTGTACACTCTTAGGAAATCTGAAGATTTCTCAAGATAAATAAAGCTAGAGTTTCTTTGATACACCGTCTTTAAGAATGTTAGTTAGTTTAAAAAGGATGTTCCTCAGCAACCCAGTTGGGGATGAATCATTTGGATTTCAAGAGTGCCCTGGGAGGAATTACACTAGCGAACAGAAGCAAATGCGTTTTTGTACTTGAATCAGAATAATGCAACATGAAAAAACACAGGGCAGGAATTGTGGCTTCTAATCTTCTTGAATCTGATCTAAATCTCTGAATGGTCTTACTTCCTTCTATTATTTATTTATGTATTATTAATATTATTATTTTTTTAACACAAGCTAAATATTAAAATATTTTCTGAATGCAACACAGTCCACTTAACTTTTTACTTAACAATGCAGTCAGAATGCATTTTTACGTATAACAAAATATGTTTTTTCTAAGAAAATTTTATTATCTTTTATTATCGTTGGATTTTATTCGATAATTATGTTTATACTTATTATTCAGAAATAATAGAAATGGAACAAAATGTATTTCTTAAAAAATAATTTTAAAACATTCAAGCAGTTTCTTGAACATTTTTAGCATTGTTCTTCCCCATGCTTTAAAGAAAATTGATTAATCTAATCTGTTAAAAAGTAGGGTTTTACTTGCTCTGCAACTAATCACTCTGCTAAACCAGTTTCAAAAATGATGTAACTGTAAAAACTACCTTCTCTGAAAACAATGGCACTAAATTCATGCAATTACATTTTGTTTTAGTAAATGACAATATTTTGGCAGGGGCCTGGAATCAGCAGTTTACCAGACCTTTTTATAACACCTACCTCTTTCACTCAACCATGGGTCAAAAGAAACGCACAATTTGATTAACTAGATCCTTCCCCTGAGCTCGTTCTCTATGAGAAATATGAGTGGCCTTGCAGAGTCACCAATGCACATACACACACATACACAGGCCCAAACTTATACACACAAACAACCTTTAATTCTTGCACCGGAATATAAATGATGAATTTTCCAGCTCAAGCAGGCTGCTCTTGAAGTAAAATTAAATCCCATGCTCCAGGCTGATGTGATATTTATCACTCTCATTTTATCCACTTGATGCTTCCTTCCAAGATGCTTGCATTTTTATTTTACTTGCTTCTTTATTCAATCAGTTCCAATCATGGGTGCACCTTTCCGGAAATCATTTATACTTCAGTTATTCTTGAGACTGTGCAGGTTCAGTTATCCGATATATGCATATGTTTTGTAAATTATATTTAAACTATATGTTTATGTTTTGTACATGTTTATTCTTTCATTCGTTCAAATGGATATACTGAAAGAGCTTATTTTACATAAGAAAACACAACTTCACAGCAAAAGTTTGAGAACAAATATAAATCCCTATCAGGCATATGCAATCTTTTCCGTTGGCTCTCTACTTCTCTCATACCTCAGCCACCCAGAAGATAGAAATACATACAAAAGCTGAATAAAGGAAAAAGAAAACGCATCTTTAAAACCTTGGCAGAAACCCATTACTAAAGGATCAATGCAAATGTCAGATGAATTTCATCTCCTCATGCTAGGCTAAAGGCAGCGCAGACCACAATTACCAGATTAAATTAAACTCTTAATGTGCTTCTGCCGTGGAATCTTTTCTAAACATCAGTTTTCTGAAGAAAAGTAGCATCATTCCTCCAGCAACAGAAGTGATTACATGTTTAAATGTTTAATTCTCCTTTTCAAAGAAAGTACTTGAATTGTGCAATAATTCAAACATGAAATGTCACGCCATAACCATTTTTTCTAGAGATATATATAATTAAGATAAATTATAATTTACAATTCAAATTACAATTTGTAACTGTAATTAATATAAGTAGATATTTAACACATTGTTTAAATAAATGTGACATTTCTCATTATTTATGTTTAACACTGGAAACAATTTAATTGGGTTCAGAGTGTCACAGGGAGACATAAGTGATGTTAAGGAGACAGATCAGATGTATGCAAATAAAGAAAGTGTGTCTTCATTCTGTTAAGGAACTGCTGGTGGTTAAGTCAGGCCATGTGCACTCCTTAGGTAACCGGCCTTATGTGGTGCTGACGGCTCGGGTGCACCCTGGGGAAAGTAATGCCAGCTGGATGATGAAGGGCTCCCTGGAGTTCCTCTGCAGCAGTGACCCCGTGGCAGAGAGGCTGCGAGAGGCCTACATCTTTAAAATCATCCCCATGCTCAATCCTGACGGGGTCATCAATGGCATGTGAGTCACAAGAGATGCACCTCGTGCCTGTTACTCCTCTGTCATGTCACAGAAGTACACAGATCAGCATTTTCTTCACCATTGTTAGAGAGTGAGACAAGGCTATGAAAGTCTGCATTGACTGTTCTTTTTGCCTAACAGTGTTTTTTAAAGAGAGATATCAATACACCCACATGAAGATTCTTGATCGTCGGATGTTCTAGGTTGTGTTTACACGTGGACAAGAACTGTGCAGTTCCTTTGTATATCCATTTCTTTTAAAAGCAGTTAAACTAATTCAATGAGCTGTTCTTGGTAGAGATGATCAATAACCCTGCTTACCTTCCCGTACCCATTACTGATCAGATCTGTTCACTTACTGCATTAGGCAACAAGTTTACATTTTAAATCGTCTTGTTATGGTGAGCCAGAGTGTCCAGGGAGCCTTAGCAAATGCTATTGACTGGATTCAGTCCCTGAATTATTCTGTGGGTTAGCGCAACATGTGTGCACATCACCATAGGTCTATGTTGGCTAAAATAATTTTCCGTCTTCGCTGGTCATCCTATAGATAAGAGGCAGCATTTAATGGGTTCTGATTGCAGCAGCCTTTCAGGTCTCAGATCAGTTTTTGAGGTTGCAGTTGGCTCCTTCAGAGTAATCTGATGTCTCATATCTGCTTTTGGGAGCTTCACATAAAGATTTTTGAACTTTCTAGAAGTTATCACTGGGTCTCTGTTTCCACTGGGTCGAAAAGGAGGTAACACAGTAGCGCAGAAATACTTTGGTAACATCTATCACCATGAAGGCCAGAAAACTCTCAAGTGCAGAAAAATATTGGCTGATTGTTAGGTGTTAACAATAAAAAATTGAGGAGTAGCTAAATCTTCCAGTAACAGAAGAAGCTAAATCTACCATTTTCTAAAATAGTCTCCATCATAAGGAAGTTCTAGGCCACAGGAACAGTTGCAATCTTGCCAGGGAGGGGACACAAGATAATATTTCCACCACATTCTGTGAAAACAAAAGGTTTGTGAAGAAACCACAAATCTAAGGCTAAAGACTTAACATCTCCATGAGTCTAGCATTGTTAGAATCTGAAGTCTCACTATCCGACATTGACTGCATGAATATGATGTTCACTGCTGAGTTGCAAGACAGAAGCATTTAACCTGCGGCTTGGAGACTCAAGCCAGTTTGAAAATTAACATTTCAGTGATTTCAGTGATTTCAGTGATCCCCAGCATGTATTAAAACCAACAAAGAAATAGTTAGATGAATACAAAAGAAATGCTCTCAGCTGGCCATTGCAATCTCAAGACATTTAATTAAGTTTAACATTTGTGGTTTGAACTAAAGAAAAAATTACAAACGAATTGTGAGTTGGTAGCAAAAAGAGGAAACTAGATTGCAGGGATGTGAATCCTTTCGGTGTTTGTGTATGCTGCTCTTTTCTGGTTTGATTGTGTTACAGTAAATCTTATATAAAATTTATCTGATCAAAAATAAAATGTTCCACAAATATTTTCTTACTGTTGTTGAATCATGTTTTTGATCATATTTCACCTGGGTATGAATAAATAAGACAGCTCTAATTCTAAGAATAAGGAACTTTTAGGTATATTCCCCGAGACTCAAAATAGTAATCACTGAAAGTAGTTTTGAACCTGGTGCTACATGTCATATGTCATATGTCATATGTCATGTTATATTGTAAATAGCAAAATTAGACTTTTAATTTCACCGCAGTATACATGCATACCAAATCCATAAAAATCTTTCAAAGATTTAACAATCCAAATGGCTTCCAAACCAAAGTAAACACCTCGCTTGATTATTTTTCTACCTATAGTTTAAGTGTTTTCAACCTTATGAATTCAAATGATAATTGGATACCTGAAAAGGTCACATTTGCTTATAGTGAAATCCTCTTGGAGTTAATTAGCATTAAGATGAGAAAATATGCATTTTAATTTATTTAAAGAGTTCATTTAGGTTTTGATCTGTGTGCCTTGATACACATTTTAATTAGCTCCTTTATCTCCTTCAAATGCAATAGACAAGTACACAAAAAAGATGAAAAATATTTAATACAAAGTTAGCAGAATTAACCTTGACATGTCATTGGGCCAAAAGTAAAATATTTTAGATGTTTTGATGATAATGGCATAATATGATATGCAAAGCTATTACACTCTCAGCACAGGTATACTCGCATATATAATCTGGAATCTTTTGGGTTATGAAATATTTTACTGTAGAGGTGTGAATATGTTCACTTTTTACAATATATTCCAGTGAACTTCTTGCGGCAGAGAAAACACAGATATGTGAAGGTGTGATGTGTCTGTCTGAGTGTTTACAAGGAACTAGATGAAAAGCCTAAAAGCTTTTTTGAACAACTATGAATACAAAAGCATGCTTGTCTTAGACTCATGTAGATGTGATTGATGCTTGCAAACAATAGTCCAGGACAGAAATGATGCAACTGGCACATCATCATTATTTACAACACTTCAAATATGTGCTTTCACTTAATTTAAGGTTTAAGCTAGAGCAACTGCGATTTGAAGTGGGGAGACAGGTACATGCGAAATCTAGGGCCAAAATAGCCAGGTAAGTTTTTCCTCTATTAAGACCAAGTCTCGTGCAAACATTTCATGTTTATAGTTCTCGGAAAAAGCTTAAAAGCTCCCCCTGGGGAACAAACAATTCATGTCCACTAGGCCAATCTTTACCACACCTTCTACATATTTAGGCTTGCACTCCGATCACCATGTTTAGAATGTGCAGACTGGGGAAAGAATTGTAAAGACTTGCAGCGTGAGTGCCGACTACAATAAGTAGGCTACCACAACAGCAAAGCAGTAGAATTTCAGCAGGTTCCGTCGTGGAGTTGTAGGAATCCCGTCCGGTTAAGATTGGAAGTTGCACAGTGTCTCCTCAGCCTTAGTTTGTAAGACTTAGCAAATTCTTGACAACTCTCTTGTTGTTTAGAAAATGAGAATTTGAAATGTCTGGTTCCCCAAACCAGTTTAGAAGTGTGCTATTTGCAGCATCTGCTTTGAAGTGAACGCTGTGAAATGACTTCTGACTCAGAAGTGACTGCAGTGAATTAAAAAAAAAATGTTATTGATATATTTACATTTTCTATGAGCTCTGGGGAGATCTGTATTTTAGTTGATGGTAATACTTAGTTAAAGTTAATACTTTCTTTAAAGAAAAATTTTTTGTGCATATATAGGCCGCAATTGTCTATAAGCCACAGGTGTCCATGTTGTAACATGAGATATTTACACAGAAAGATGTTACACAGAAAGATTTTTTTTAACTTTTATTAAATACGTAACGTAAATGCTTTTTTCCGAACAGTGCCTGTAACGTGGCTGGTTAAAAAAATACAGTTTTATAGCAGCTCTATTTCCTTCTTCGACAGCCAGATTGATCGCCTTTAACTTGAAAGCTGCATCATATGCATTTCTTCGTGTGTTTTCCATGATGAGGGTGTGTGCA
>JAOVYW010039248.1:0-26970 GCA_025775045.1 Hiodon tergisus | reverse complement strand
ATTGAACTAAAGTCTGTAATGTAACAAAATAGGTAAAAAGCCAAGGGGGGTGAATACTTTTGCAAGGCACTGTACATATATACATAACAGAGGCAGTGGGATTTTCCAAAAATAGAATACATACATATACATATTTTGTACTCATGTTTAGACCTTAGTCTTTTTCCAGACTCATTCATACTTCTCCAAATTCCCCTTCACTATTCATGTAGACATACATGGTATCAATGTTTCTCATTACTTCAGGGAAACTATAAAAAGGGAATGGAGAGATGGAAACATAAAGAACAACAGAGGAATAGAGACATATACTGGGAGAGATGGTTGAACAAATGCAAGGAAGCAAGTTCCTCCGGACAGGTGAGAATATTCTGTCTTTTCAGTCAGAATCAGGGTGTGTGCCTCCACTAGTTACTACAGTACATGCACAGAGTCTGACCAACAATGTGATTTTCAAGACCTTACTAACCCCCCCTCTCTGTCTTTCAGCCTCCATATTGCTGTGTCTTTTTACCCAGTCTCACTCCATAGAGCGCTTTGAGTTTATGGATCGGGCAGCTCAGCTCTCAGACAAACTGCACTTTCTTAGCACCTCTCTGAAAAGTAATTTGGTGAGCACCTACCCATGGCACAGTGCAGTCACTCTGTTATCCATTGTTCTCTCTCAGGGCATTTGGGCATGCTTTTTAGTATCCAGCCAGTATAAACTCAGTTAAATTTACTTTCTCTATGTTGGCCAGGATTCTCAATTCCCCACCGTGGGAAAGAAAATTCCCCGGCTCTCTATGTGCCACACGTCATCTCTCAAAACCCCGATTGACAAGGAACAAGCACTCAGGCTACCGGTAAGTTTTTAACTATCTATTCCTTCCATCTTTTCCCCTCATATATTACAGTTCTTTGGATTTACTTTTTTCTCCCTTTACAACTGGATCGGTTGTCTCTATGGTAAGTTGGAAAAAGAGCTCACCAGTTTACTGATGTCTAGCATTAGATGGCTTATGGTTGAAGGTGACAAAAAAAATCCCTCTGTAAATATAAATTGTGCTCATAGGGTGCAGGAACAATGGCAATTTAAGCCAGGGATTCTCTGATGATTCCATTGTCTTTCCTTTCCCTCCAGGACTCAGACCTCCTTTCTCTTGTCCATTCCCTCCTCCTTTCTTGGAAGGATCCCCTGCTCCTTCTCACATCAGAGGCTTCCTCTCTCCCCCACTCCTCTAATGGTGAAATCTACAGTAAAACCAGGGAGCTTCAAGAAAATTCTCACCGTTTGCATGCTGGAATAGACAAATTGGTGCACATGGTAAGTCCCCCTTCTGTTATCATCTCTCTCTTTCTATCGCTTTCTTTGCGGTTGTGCTTGCCTATATCTATACTCTTGATATAAGGTTGTGATCATTTATTTCTAAGTCTCTTTATGGGAGTTTTATGTTCCTACAAGGTGTTCAGTCATCTTTCCCTTTCTTAACACCATTTACGTCTATAGCTTTGTGATCTCATTATTCATAGTGAGCAGTGTCAAATAATCTTATTTTCAAAATATGCCTCCCCAAAATGACAGACCTGCAGAAATAGTAAATTATCTCTTGACGAATGAGGTTGGCAGTGTGCAATACAATAAAACACCACGTACTTGTCTGTATTGTTCCAAATACTTTCATAATTCAAGAAATATCTCTAACAGTTCGGTTGAGCTGAACTTAACTCAGTTGTGTTAATGTCTTCCTGTCTGTGTTCTTTTCTCATTCTAGGTGAGTTCTTCCTCCCAGTCCAACTTACCTACTTCTTTCAGTGAAAACAGCCTTGGCAACGACAACATCTCCCGCCTTATCAACTTCCAATTCCTAATATCTTGTTTTAGAAGGGACTCACACAAGATAGACAATTTCCTTAAGATTCTACGCTGCCGGGCAGACAAAATGCAACCAAATGCATGCTAGTTTCAGAAGCATAATTCTGGCTGTAAAGCTCACCTAGTGAAATTGGGGACATTCAAATTTCAATCATGGTTCCTGAGATCTGGAATAGTCACAGTCAAAGAAACCTGAATTACCAAACAGGTCGTCTAAAATTTGCAATTTGGTAGATTTTTATCAAGTCATTTATCAACCTATGATTACATATCTAAATTTCAAAATGCAGGTGACATTCTTATTCCAAATTATATTAGCAATGACATACGACTAGCACAGAAACTGTGCTGTTGGACATTACATAAAAACGTTTTAAATAGCAAAAATACAAATGCAGAAAAAGAAGCCGGTTTTCTTTTTTCTGTAGTTAATTTATACACATTGTTTCTTAGAAATAAAATTTTATCTTGCACAATTAAAAAATTGCTTATTCTTTATGTAAACTTCAGGAAGTCCAAGATGTTCCCTCAAAACATCGAGTGGAATTGTCCACTCCTGCGACCAATACTGCCAATTCTGCCTGAGAACTGAAGAGTAACAATTACAGGGAATTCATTTACAATTCTGCTTTTATCCAAAACGACTTCCACAGCACAGTCTGCATTCATCCTCATATACAGCTGGAGATTTTACTGAAGCAATAAAGGTTAAGTACCTTGCACAATGGCAGAACAGCTGGGTGGGACTTGGACTAGCAACTTTTCTGCTACCAGCAGCCCATTTAATATGCTTCGATCATATAGGAATGTTTCATTCGTAAAGGGACTACCATTCCAGTAAGACTACTTTGGTTGTGGAGAAAAAAAAAATTTCCCCCAAACTGAACTCACTGGATGAACACAGAAGCAAATATAACAGACGTAACTTACCAATTCTCTGCTCAAAACCGTAAACAGCTAATCAAAGTTATTAACACCCCAGAACCTTCATACAGGGCATAGGGCCACCATGTTTCTAGCCACTATTCTTCACGTTTTGTAAAAACAATAGGTCGATTAATAGGAACATTATTGGTGCAGATTTATTTTAAATCCCATGTAGTATACTGGGCATTTAGGAGTGCTTCAGATGATCAGATATGGCGACTATATGCCAAAGCGCCAGACCTTGTATATAAGCAGGAGATATGAATACACAGCAGAGACACTTATCCAGTTTATTACATTTTTAAAAAGTACAAAAACATAACAACCTACACAATCTGATCCATGACTTCCTGGTAGTTCTTGCATTAAATATGGCCCACCCACAAAAACAAAAAAAACAACAACTTTAGGTTTAGACTCAGCGCCACACATTAACCCAAGACTTATATTGAGATCCACACTGCAGTAAACTGAAGAACCCCAATACAAAACAATTGTGATTCATATCAAAACTACAAGTGAAAAGACAATCTGACAGTTTAAAATATGCACGCGAGATCATTTGAACGTGATCTTTTCCACCAACAGTTTTAGGTCAACTTCAAATACGAGTACCGCAGCACAGCCAGGATGTTATCACTGGTATACAGCTGGTGTAGCCCATGCAGGTTCGACAAAAGCATCGAGTAGTCAAACATCATATCAGAGCAACACTTAATGAAACTAACACCTTCCGTGGGTTAGTAACTTTCCAACCGTTTCAGCTGGAAGCTGTGTTACCAACACGCTACTTACACCCCCCCAAGAAAAATCCTTTGAAGCTCAAATAGCCATAAGTGAACATGGAAATAAAAAAACAAAAAAAAGGGGAAGGTGTCGGCATGCTAACAAGCCATCCATTGCTACGTTAATGAAAAATGTTTCAACCAATATGTTAAACAGGCAAGTTAGGGGGATCAACGTGTGTATTCTGTAAATGTTTCAACTGCTCAAAAGTGTATGGCGTCAGTGCTGCATGTTCCTATGGTTGTGTGGTGTACAGGGTACGATCCATTTCTATACAATACATTCCATGTAACTGTTGTAGAATATCTGCATGTTCCACTTGGGCCTTCTCTACAGTAGCAAACCCACATTTAAAATTTGAAATAATATTTTACAAGAGTAAAACAGAATGTACAGTACAAAAAAAAATGCGTGCAAGTATCAGTTTAGTTTCACAACACACCAAGCCCATGGCCACTTCTAGCGCATCCTGTACTCTGAAGTTTTGGTGACCTCACAAAGCTGACCCTTAAAGTCAATATCCACAGTGAAGTCCAAATCTCGCTGAAAGAGAAGAGTCAATGCATTATAGGAAGTCCAAAGAAAGTGAAATCCGTTCAAATTAACTGAACGCAAACATTTAAATAAACATTTGTTTTTAAGACAGCTGGAGGGATGTGTTGAAACTTACGTTGTTCTTGACGTTAGGCTTCATGCTCAGCGTGCCAAAGATCTCTTCCCCAACCTTAACGGTCAGATAGTCATCAAGGTAAAACACTGTCTGTTTCCAGTGGGTATAGGGAGACTCTGGGCCTGCAGGAGAAGAGATTCATACAGGAAGAGTTTGTAGTTGTACACAAATACTGGCATGTGTACAATTAACTTCAGCACAATGTTAATGTAGTTGAAAAGAATTTCACTTAAATGCCTGAAAGGCTAAATTATGGTGGAGACTATTAAATTGTAATATATACAGGGGAGGAGGGAAAGAGTTTCGCTCACCTGTAGAGAACCCAGTTCTCTTGTGGCACCGTGTGAACTCAATGTTAAAATAGGTGACCAGTGCGTGGATGTAGTCATTCCTTTTCACTTGCAGACAAAAGGGTGATGAAAAGGACAGGTCCTCGAGCTTCACTGTGTATATGTCCACCTCCTGCAAATGGGGATTTGTTAGGTTTATAAACAGACGGCAAGGCTGATGAATTCAATAGTTAGACTTGACTCAACATGATACAAAAGACAAACTGGACCATGGTAAGCAGAGATTTTAAGAGACATCCATTCCCCAACTGACCTTCACAAGACAAGCACTGCTGACCAACTGCTTGGGATCCACCACATCTACCAGTGGCTCCTTGATGGCAACTTCCTTAATACAGGACATGTCAAACCCATGCACATTCTCCCACCCTGTGAAAAGGGGTACAAAACAAAACATGCAATGCAAATTCTCAGTCACTCCAAATTGGTTAAGGCAATGGGAAGGACCCATAATATTTCAATGCCAACAAAAATTAGCCATGCCTAATATACACTCACAGTGAATCTTGTAGTCCTTGTATTGCCTGTCCTCAATAGCTGTGACATACAGTGTGGCTCTGTCTGGGAATATCAGCCCATCTGGTTTCTGAGAGAAGAGAAAGCAAAAGGTAAACAGTCATGCTAATCATTAATGTACTAAAATACACACATTACCCTATCCTTTCAGCATGATCTTCTCAATCAATTCTTACCAGCCACTTGTCACGTGCAAAGATGACTGTGTTGAGCATGGATTCGTAGAAGAGACAGTAGCCCATCCATTCTGAGATGATGATGTCCACTTTTTCTACAGGCAGGTCCACTTCCTCCACCTTCCCTTTGATGATAGTTACAACTTTGGGGAGCAGAGAAGAAAAAGAATGATATTTTTAATAAGATCAGTACATCCATGCATTCCTTAGTGAGCAAGCAGGTCAACAGCGCGACAGATTTTTGGTCAGATGCAGCACAATTACGTTTTTTTTATATTCACACAATAGAGATCCCGCCCACCCCTCAAATAATGTTCTGAACACATCCAGAGGGAGAACTTACTATGGTCCAGCTTGTTGGCTTTTACAATCTTCACAGCATAGTCAGAGATACTGCTGCACTCAATCTATAGAAGGGATACAGCCAGAGGGTTATTTAACCTAAATGACAGCAATGGCATTAATCCTTATTAGTTCAGATAACCTGGTTGTCTGCAGAGGTGATAGTTTAAAGCGGTGAAAAGGTTTAGAATGTCTATTTGACAATCTGATACAGTACTCACGCCTATGACTTTCTTGGCCCCGGCCTTCGCAGCAAACATACAGAGGATCCCAGTTCCGCTGCCGACATCCAAAACTACCTTGTCCTTAAATAGGTGTTTATTGTGGAACATTGAATTGCGGTATGTCAGAGTACGGACTTCATCTTTAAGCATCTCCTACAAAGGGAAAAATTGAGGGATTGGGTTAAAATGGAATACGCAATAGGATGTTACAGAATGTATCTACTTGATTTACATACTAAGACAAGATCTGAAACTCAATGGGGACTTGGTTTTCAAATAAAGCCACAACATGTTTAAAGGCATAGCAAATAGATACCTCATGGATCCCAAAGTGGGCATAAGAGTCAAAGTAATAGTCCTTTGAGGTCATATCTTCAGCAGAAGGCTTAGCTGGGCCATCCCCTACAGACACCTACAAGAGAAGATGAGTTAACCACGGCAACAGGGATAATTGTGAATGCAAGTTCCAAATAATTAAATGTAAATTGACCAACATACAACAAACTCACGCAAATGGAACAAAGGACAAGCATTTTTGAATAACGTACAAAGAACACAAGAAAACAACTTTCACATTACCATCTGGTTCATTAATTGTCAAGAATAAAAACAGCTGTTTGAGGCCTAGCAATCCCCCGGTTAAAATCAGTCTTCAACAGCTAGTTTATTACAAAACGGTCTGGGTCCCCCCCCCGTCTTAAAGAAGCTTTTTTTAAATCAGCGTTTAGCATCACTTCAAGTTGAGATTTTTTGCCGCGTTTATTCGGAAAGAACACCCGTCCGGTACACAATTTATCTTCGAACAGAGCCGTCTTTGTCTAGACAGAAACGCGCCGAATTATCGCAGCAATGCAGCTAAAATAGCTGATAGCAAACTAGGCATTGGATGTCTCCATGTACGACGGAAAAGTATTATCATTGTTACAATTAGCTCCGTGAAATTGCCGTAAACCAACATTAAAATTGGGTAACCTAACAGATCTTGGCTTTGGAGACCGTGGACTTTCAGCCTTTACAAGAACTATAAACTGGCGAAACAATGAGTTAACGACGTACAACCTCCATCACGCGGTCCGGAAAGGAAGAATAGGCCACGACGGTGCGCACATGGTTAGCTAGGCTAGTAGTAGCGACCTACCACCTAGTACTGTAGTAGAGTTTGAGCTAAACTTAAGCGTTAGTTACATGTGTCGATTAGCTGTTGGCCTATTACCCTCGAACTGCAAAAGCGAATTACAAATAACGAAACATTAACCAACTGTGAAAAGACGTTCTCCGGGTGGCAAAAACGCTGAAAATCGTTTACAAAAGGCGTAGCATGAATAAACCGTATTCATTACATTTTTAACTTTAACAGAGACATTTTTGAAATAGTAAAGGCATGAATCATGAAATAGTTTAATTCAATAAATAAAAATACAAATTAATGGATTTTATTTAATCTAAGTTATTTGGTTGAACAAACCGATAAATACCAGATACAGCAACCCTTATTTAATGTTGACTACATTTCAGGGGGAGGGGAGGGGAAAGGAAAAGAAAAAAAACTTTAGGACACTGCCATTTACTTACTTCCATACCATCTGTTACCTCCGCCATCTCGAATCGACGTCGCTTGAATCAGTGAATGCCGATTCTTACCGGAGCACCCACTAGTACTCACTCACAAATCAAAACCCCGCCCTTTATTGAAAACACGAATCAGCATAGCGTACTTCCTTTCCTTTCTATACTGAAGGCGGACCGTTTTTGTAAACCAGTGGTCTCATTGGTTTTAGAACGCTTTTAATGTTTTTTTCTTCCTGCGTACCGCGCTTTGTGTTTCGAATTGAAACAGTATTTTTATTTTGTTTAGTGGATTTATTGTTCATCTTTAAAAGTTAAAAACAAAAGCTTTGATCTGCTTATTGTCGCGGTCCCTATGAAATCATTTAATTAACTCTACGGATTAACCCAGCCTTAAATTTAAATGCACAAAATGCATTCGTTTCCATCCACTATTTTCACAGACACGAGTTTACTGAATAGCTCGGAAAAAAGACTCAGGAGACTCCAGTTCTGCACAATGCAATAAAAAACGTTTTTTTCAATGGCAATCCATTCGTATTTTTTTGGAGAAAACCCGCTTGAAACTTGTTATTTCAATATATAATGCTTACACAAAAATGATTACTGGAAATACAGTCCCCACAAAATAATTGTTAGCCAGCAAATTAATTAGTTGTCTGTTTTGTCTAGGTTCGCAGTCTGCAGTGTTGATTGGAATTTGTTGCCCATACTGATCTGAGTTGTATAACAGTAATACATTCATTACCATAATGAAAAAAGTCATGCCGTGACTGTTAATTGAATTTACAATATTTTTATTTAAAAAAACAGGCCACCTGGATTAAGTTCTTGACTGAGTGTGGTTGCAAATGAATGGAATTATTTATTTAGTTATACTTTATTTTCCACCCTTGGCAGAAAATTGGTCTTTGGCCTCACCATACAATCACAATACAATTACCAATACACAACATCCACATTACATAAACCAATAATATACAGCATCCACTTAATATTAACTACAACATTATCTAAATATATCTATAATATATAAACATTCCTACCCCTTATTCAGAAGACCTATTGCATTTGGTACAAACGTTTGCTTATATATACCCTTATTTGCTTTTGGTACTCTATAACGATGCCGAGATGGTAATAATT
This sequence comes from Hiodon tergisus, assembly GCA_025775045.1. Classification (NCBI taxonomy): domain Eukaryota; kingdom Metazoa; phylum Chordata; class Actinopteri; order Hiodontiformes; family Hiodontidae; genus Hiodon; species Hiodon tergisus. The sequence continues at coordinate 18,412 of JAOVYW010039248.1, read as the reverse complement.
CAAAAGCATGATTCATAATTCTCTCATTATATCCAAAGCTTTTCTCTGAGCCGCAATTTCATATAATTGATCGACTGATTTTTGCTTGGATCCTATGATTTTACCTGCCATTCTTGTAATTCTGTTTAATTTTACTTTATTCACAGATTTAATTCGTTGGAACCACACAGCTATGTTATACCCTAAAACACTCAATTAAACTAATATAAACTAGCTGCAAAACAAGCTGACTTACAGAAAATGTTCTGTTTCCTTAGCAGGAATAACCTCTGATTTGCTTTCTTAAAGATAAGATCCACATTATCAGAAAAATTAAAAGTCAATCATAGTTCCCAAATACTTAAAAGTCTTCACAATTTCAACAGGTTGATCACAAAATATTATTTTTGTTAGGGGCCTTGGGTAATTTAAAATCAATTATTTTGTCTTACCGATATGTATCATATTTATTTTTAAACATACTAGGGTCCACATAGTGGGACATCAGGATGAAGGTGTTAAGACATTACAAATAAAAAGCAGCACAGAGCACAGCAGCCTCTCTCCCAGAAGGAGAAATCACCCCATCTTACCTCAGCAAGCTGACAAAGTCATGGAGCTTGCCATACAGTTGCTCCAGGCCCCAAACAGGAGAGGATCCAGCATGAGATCAACACAGGAGATGCCACCCCAATCCAAGAGCAACGTCAGCCGCATGACGGAGGCAACAATCAAATAAATGGTTGCTGACATCGTTATCAGACTCTAACATACTGATGGGGAAAAAAGCATGACTCCAGAAGATTCTGCATGAAGTACAGAAAATTAAAATGCAGTAACCTAGACAGACTCTTAACTGCTCCTCAGAATTTACAAGGTGCCTGATTATATCTCCAAAGTCATGCTGATTAAGCTCCTTAGACCTGCATAGTGGATATCGGCAAGTTGAGTTGGACTCCACAGCCCTGCTGATGCCATGAGGAAGAGACTTTGGACCTCTGGATACATCATTGTTAGTCAATTAATTATTATTATTATTAATTATTATTATTATCCCTTATACTCCCTACAACCTAACACTGTCACACCTTGACACACAACTGAAAGACAATCTCACAAATATAGAACTTTTTTTGTGTGAGTAAAAAAAAGTTTGCTACCAGTGGAAAAGAAAACAATTTTAAAGGTCATACAAATAAACAAATATTCAAGGTCTCAGAAAAGAGTGGTCGATCGACCTTCACCAAAGCATACCTTTTACTCAGGGCCGTAATTGTAATACATATTGGGGGGGACATCCCCACAATATGCTCAAAATGCCCCCCACATTTCATTTATATAAAAATATAAATTAAATTAAAATGTGCTGTTTGGAAAATTTGGTCCCCACACCCCTCAATGTTGACTCCATGGCTACGTCTCTGCTTTTACTAAACGATACTAGCTGCAAAAGGGCTGAAAGTAAGGTGTAAGAGTGCAGCACCATTCTCGCGCGAGATTAGCGAGAATCCACAGTTTTCCCGGTCACGAGCGCTGTCAGTGTGTTGTCGAATTGACCATATGCGTAGCAGTTGTAGAACGAATAATAGCTGCATTACTTTTTAAAGTTATCAGCTGGGCTGTGTTAAAATGAGAGTGTTAGTTAGCTCAATACACTTGCATTTTGGGTGATCTATTTCAACGTTTGATTTCTTTCGTTTGCAGAATCATAGATATCTTGGTAGCTCAGTTGAGTGAACGCGGGTTTATTGACATTAGCTATCTTGCGTGCAACATAATCAGCTTTCTAGCTAAATTAAGTTATGTTTCTCTTACCTGACGGTGTTACGTTGCCATTACTAAGATAGACTGTAATTTGTATTTTTGCTACTAGGATAGCTAATTGGTAAGAAAAAAGCACCGTTAGCTGTTGGTAACTTAGCTATTATCAAAGCTTCCTAGTAGCGAGTTAGCGGCGATATAGTTCTGAATGAACAGCGGTTAGAGGACCATCTAACCCCGTCGGTTTTAGCGCTCCAACAGTCTGTAGCTTTCTTGCTAACTGTTGTTTTAGGCGCTGCACATTTATATGATCTGGTTACTTTATATTTTTGTTTTTGTTTTTGTTTAATTGGTGGATATCTACAAAAACCTGCAAAATGCCAGCTGTGTCGAAAGGAGATGGAATGCGGGGATTAGCGGTGTTCATTTCGGACATACGAAATTGTAAGTGTCATTTTCCGTAGCAACTCAATTGGAATTACCTTGCTAGGTGATTAACATGGCAAGTTCTTCTATATTTTATTTCTTTATAATCTGATGACAAATCGTCGATGTCAATTAATCGGATATATTATTGAATATGTAGCTATTGCTACTATTAACAAACATTCCCTGCATTTTTCCGTTATTATATATTTCCACATGCCATGTAGTAGCCAGAATAAATAACAAACGGCGAGTTAGTAGTATCTTATCGTTAGATATGTTGTTAGCGGCAGATGGGGGTGGGCCTTGCAGCCGGATGATTCACTAAGTTCTGTGTAGTGATGTATAGGCCGCTACACGCCCGTGACATTCTATTTTGGTTAAGCGTATTAATTAACCCATCTACTAGAGTGGTGTTACTGCTGTGTTCATTAATTACATTACATTTAATTTAATTTGGTTGTCGGTTAAAAAGCTAGTACTATAATTTTATTAACCTTGCTATAAAACAACCTTCGTAATAATGACAGAGGTGGCATTAAGAAAATATGCATTCTAGAAAAGATAGTATCACACTGGCGAGGGAGTAGTTTTGCTTGTGTCATTAAAAATATATTATAAAGAAATCGATGTTAAGAAATACATTGTTAATAAAGTATTGCGCAATACTACGTCTATGCTTACTATTTAATTTTGTGGAAGGTCAATATGAACGTCTTGTCATCAGGCTGCGGTATGTGTGGCTATAGGCTCTTGGCACAGGGTATGTACAGAATTCGGCAGGGAACTTCACAAATCAGCAAAACTGATGCTGCCATTTTTGCTGCAGCTCTCATACAGATCTGGTACCTATACCTGTCAGTCTGTTTATCTTCTGTGTCAATCTTTCATAATGTGTTAGCCTCCACACTTGCTGTGCAGTACATGTTTCTGAAAAGGACATACTTCTTCATCTTCACTGCCTGTAGTAATGTATGTTGTTGCTCTAACACTTGAACACAGTAATACACCAAAGTAGAAGTATTTTTTTTTTAATCGAGCATTTTGCATAGTGTGGGTCCTCATGGTGTTACTCTTCTGTATCAGTGTCATTTACATTTGACTTGATTTTTGGTGATTATTTCTCCAATATTTCTTGCCCGTTCATCATTATTTTCCAGACTATTCCTTCTTTGGCGTTGTCCTCTTTTCTTCCTTCTGTTTCTCCGATAACTGAATATTCTGTCCTCCTCTTTTCAGTGGGTTTTTTTTCTTCCAAACTGTCCTTTCTTGAATAATTTGTTCTCATCTTTATGAGGTATCAACTTACCTTCCCCATCCGGTTGTATTGAAATCCACTCTCGGTCAATCGCTCACTATTCCATTGACCCCATCCTTACTGCATATTAATTAATCAATCTTTTAGTCCCAACGAGAGTTCTGCTTTTGTATTTGCTCTTGAAATTCCATAATCATTTCCTCTTTACTAACGGAAAATCTGTCCTTCACTGCCTGCCTACAGACATTTATTCTATTTATTGGCCCTATCTCTTCCATTTAGGTAAGAGTAAGGAGGCAGAGATAAAGCGTATTAATAAGGAGCTGGCCAACATCCGATCCAAGTTTAAAGGGGATAAAGCACTGGATGGCTACAGCAAGAAAAAGTATGTCTGCAAGCTGCTGTTCATCTTTCTGCTGGGCCACGACATTGACTTTGGCCATATGGAGGCTGTCAATCTTCTCAGCTCTAACAAGTACACAGAGAAACAGATTGTGAGTGGAAATGCTGCTCTTTCGTCCTCTTAAATCTTTTTTTGGCGGGTTTGTTCTCTCTCCCTGTCTGAACTCCAGCAATATTGCCAAAGGTGTTCATTAGCTTGGCAAACCAGTGGTGTTCTCAAAGTAGTCATAACTACTTAAGTGTTTGAAAATTGAGATAATCCCTGTCTTTAGGTCTTTCACTTTACTTATTTGTTTCAGGCTGTGTTGCCCAATTTAATCTTCCGATTTAAAATTTGAATGCGCAGTGCATCATGCTTATTTCAGTCTTCTATGTATTTAGTACAATGCAGTGTGTGTGAGTATATACCCATATAAACCCAACATGCTCAACATTGTAATTACTGATCACATGGTCAGCTAAACCAAATGAAACTTCATAGCTAAAGCATTAAACTCGCTGGCGTGCTGTTAGTTAGTACCCCTCTCTTGCTCATTCTATCTCAATGAATTAAATACAACTGTTGGGCAATTAGTGAGTGTTTAGTTAGTATTGTTAAACCCCCTGTTCTGCCTTGCCAGGGTTACCTATTCATCTCCGTGCTGGTTAACAGTAACAGCGAGCTTATCCGTCTGATCAACAATGCTATTAAGAATGACTTGGCCAGCCGGAACCCCACCTTCATGTGTCTTTCCCTGCATTGCATTGCCAATGTGGGCAGCAGGGAAATGGCTGAAGCCTTTGCGAGTGAGATCCCCCGGATCCTGGTGGCTGGGTAAGTTACTGAAGTGATGTTTACGTTGTCCTCAAGAGTTTTAACACTGATTTAATCTGGAGAGGAGAGCCAGCTCTGAATTCAGTGTGCCAGCTTAGTTTGATTTTGCTCTGACTCCTATTTTTGATGACTGTGATGAATTATGCTGAGGATTTTTACTGTTTCAGTAGACCTCTGAATTGATAAAAGCGTGTGCAAAACTGAGCAACTTTATGAACTGAGGCCCTCTAATGAACGTTTGTGCTGTCTTGTTGGAACAGGGACACAATGGACAGTGTGAAGCAGTCTGCAGCCCTCTGTCTTCTGCGTCTCTACAAGACGTCCCCTGATCTGGTGCTGATGGGAGATTGGACATCCAGAGTGGTGCACCTGCTCAATGACCAGCATATGGTGAGAGACTATCATTATCCTGTTCAGATACATGCGTTGTCATCTTCATCATCCTTATTCAGGATCCAGTTTTGAGTGCACTGTACGTTGTTATGGATAAGGGGTTTAGGCAAGTGAATTAATACTAATACTATCACTACCTAATGATTATTATATTAATAGTGACAATAATTACAAACTAGTAACATATTTGAGTGCTTTCCAACAAATAAAAAGATGGTCCAGTCTGCAGTTTTTTGCTCATTGTCATCAGAAAAGATGTGTGCTTAAACCTCTTAGCCCTCAGTGAATTATGACAACTCTAATGCATATAAATCACTAACTGTTGACTTAGCAATGGCATGCTAACTCTTAAGGCTGGTTATTTCAACCTCCCTGTCAACTTTACAGCAAGTTACTGTACACTGAGCAATAAAGTGCTATGGCAAATGCTAGTACAATAAACATATTATTCCTATTAGATATACCCTCTAAGTACTTTCTCCTTCTATTTGTTTCAATGTTTGCTTATCAGATATTTTGTAAAGTCAGGTTTAAGTCATCTTGGTTTTGTGTCTATGTAAAATTTCTCCATAAAATAATTGTTTATTCAAAACTGACTCATTGTTTTAGTGATTTACAAATAAAACTGCAGAATTACTGCAGGGCACTGGAATGGTCTTTAGTTTTCTGTAATTCATCTATGGAGGACGTCATCTTGCTGTGGATAAATGCACAAATATTATACTCAAATAGGGTAAACCAGTCTGTGACCTGGTTTATGTTAGATCTGCCAGAGACATTTAGCTCTGTAGATCTAATGCTACAAATATTTTGTGGTTGGTTTCTGATTTCACCAAATTATAGCAAAGCTCACTGACAGACTGTGAATGTATTCATGTACAACCCAAAAAAGAAAAAAGAAAAATAACTTAGCAAGTCTGTTTCTTCAGCTTTGACCATGTTTGAGCCATGGTGTTTTGCACCTCACATTTTCACAACACCATGTATATCATTTTGACATGCTCAAATCCTTGACATCCTTTTTTTTGTGAGTTTCAGCTGCTTATGTGTAGTCCTTCATGTGATCATATGTCCCCAATCAGTAAATACATTAGCGGTGAATGATAAATTCTACTGCTGCTAGAGCAAGATTTTTGGTTGTAGAATGTTCTAGCTGCTACCGTTACACCTTTTGAATAAGCACTGAAAGATATTAAAGAGAACGTGTATAGGCTGATAGGTGTTCTTTTAGCTCTGGCCACACGTGCTCTGGCATGGGACGAGATGTCGGTGGGTTAAATTGCATTAAACTCTCATGTTTCAGCCTGTTTCTTATATACAAAAACAGCAGGCTATTAAATGAAAGCCCCAAGTGAAGTTCTTCACATAATTATGCAATTAATGATGTCCAGAATTACTGTTATTCAGTCCTAATGATTTGTTTTACAAATGAATCGATACAAACCCTGCTGCTGTATCTAGCAAACTCAATACTAAAATACTGTAAGTGCAATTGTATTTTCATTTTCAATGTTTTTGGTTAAAGTTGTATTTATTTTACCAACAGCCACAAGATGTATGAATGGTTAAATTTTTACAGATTTGAGGATGATGGGTCTTGTAGAGGGTAGACAAGCCTAGATTGTCTGTCTTGTTTGTCATGTCTTTGTCTATGTCCTAGGCTGGTCTTGTCTGGTTTTTGTCATTGTCGCGGTCTTCGTTTTTGATTGTCTTGGGAAAGAACTGGATGTAAATTGTTCTACACAGGACCGGTTTGGTCTATTATTTTGGAACCAAAGCAATAAACATATTACATCAGACTTAAATGATATATTCGTTTTAATTGCATGATGAAATTTTTAAAGTGTGGAAGGGACACTTAGCCTACTGGCCCAGGCTGAGATCAATTTCTCCCACAACTTACTTAACAATTTACTAATAAATACTCTTTTGTAACGTTTGCCTTATTATTTAGACACTGCATAGCTTTATTAATCCTTAGACATCTTTATTTAAAACTATAACCTAAAGCAGGTTATAGGAAGGTCAAGTCAGAATGCATAACATTGACCAGACCAAGAGAGCAAGGCTTTAGTGTCCATAAACTTGATGATTTGTGAAGGTTCTATAATGGAGAACATGGTGTGTGATTAGAAATTGTTAGTGTTCATGTAGTGTACACTTAGCATCTTTCTGTCACAGGGTGTGGTGACTGCAGCGATCTCTCTTATTACCTGTTTGAGCCTGAAGAACCCTGAGGAGTTTAAGACCTGTGTGTCCCTGGCCGTCTCTCGACTGAGCAGGGTGAGCAACTCTCAGTGTTTCTCTTTCATTGATCGCATGAATGTTACTGGCCACTGTGAAACTCACTACGATCGTATGTTAACCGGGATAGTATAAGTAAAAGTATAGGTATATTTACCAAATAAAATTTTGCCATGATGGCTATGCGACTTGAGTTTATGAATCATAATCTTGTCACAATTACGTAAAATTATTCTTAACCTACCTGTTGTAGGTGTGTATACTAAGTGTATATTTAATATTTTAATCTTTCTAATTGTCAGATTGTATCCTCTGCATCCACGGACCTTCAGGACTACACATACTACTTTGTACCAGCTCCCTGGTTGTCTTGCAAGCTACTCCGATTACTGCAGTGTTACCCTCCTCCAGAGGATGGCGCTGTGAAGGGCCGGCTTGTTGAGTGTCTGGAGACCATCCTCAACAAGGCCCAGGAACCACCCAAATCTAAGAAAGTCCAGCACTCTAATGCAAAGAATGCCATTCTGTTTGAAGCGATCTCTCTCATCATTCACTACGACAGGTAACACAGGGACACCCTCTGCTTGTTATATAAATTGGCACCTCTAGATATAAACAGCTCTCTTCTAATCTGTAAAGTGAAGTTATCCAGTGAGGTTGAGGTTCATACCTTCAGTGCTGGGAAAAGACACTGATCTATGGATTGACTGGCAAGATAGCTAGCTGTTATTAGCTGTCCACTATTGTATTCTGTTCTGCTGCCTTTTTCTAAAGATCTTATAAAATTGGAAATGATAGCAATTTGACTAAGCACTTAGTTACGATATGTCTCTGTCATTCTTATTATACCTTACCGTAAGAAATGTAACAGCCTGCCTAGTTTAATTGTTCACTAGTACTATGAGCTATGACCTGCTATCTTTTAGAAATAATTTTGCAGATTAACATTTTGTCTTAATTTGTCGTGTTATACAAACTCTCACGTCATAAAAATACTGTTAAACTTAAAACAGATAAACACTCATTGGCCTGTTTATTAGGTACACCCATCTAGTACTGGGTTGAACCACCTTTGCCTCCAGAACAGTCTGAATTCTTCATAGCATGGATTCTACGAGGTGTCGGAAATGTTCCTCTGGGATGATGGTTCATGCTGATGTGACTGCAACGTGCAGATTGAATGGCAGAACATTAATTCCCAAAGATGCTTTATTAGGTTAACGTGGAGACTGTGCAGGCCACTCAAGTAAACTGAAATCGGTTGGTTGCTCAGGTGGTATCAAGGAACCTATCATGTGTCAGGAAAACCACACCATTTCACCACTGCCACTAGCCTGTACTGTTGATGCCAGGCAAGATAGGTTGATGGACTCATGCTTGATTTGGTTGATTGGACTTACGCCAAATCCTGATTTTGCCATCAGCATTACGCAACAGGATCTGGGATACACCGGACCAGGCAATGTTTTTCCACTCCTTAATTGTCTAGTGTGGAGTGGAACCTAGTCTGGTCGTCTGGTGCAATAGCCATCTGTGACAAGGACCTTTTCCGAGATTCCATTTCTGCCAATGGGAGAAAGAAAATCGTTTTAAATTATTGGTATTCCAGATTTGTTTATACAGCTCAATTCATATTAAAGAAATTAGATGCCAGGCACTACAGGTTAAAATGGAAAATTGGGTGTCACCTGGCATCTGTTCTTTCTTTATATCAACTTAAATTACTCCCAACAATCCATTAAATATATTTTTATTATATTTAGAATATTTAGATATAGTATTATGCAACTACTGCATATTTCCTAAAATACAAGCTAATCACTACAAAATATGCATTTTGCTGTATTCTTGGAGCTTAGCTTGAGTTGATCCATATATGATCACTTTGTTTCTCTCAGTGTAATTCTGTCTTAAAACCAAGATATTTTACACAATCCAATAGCAAGCTAGCGACATTTATGTAGTTATGTTAATTAAACGTGGCTTTTCGTTCTAGTCTCACGACCTACACTAAAAATGTAAATGATTTGTTAACATTAATTATTCACTTAGCTACCTAAGTTTGTATTCGCTCAGCTAGTTGGCTGCAGTGCGTGCTTGCCGACATCGCTACAGAAACACTAGTGATACCTGATTTAACAGTTGCAAAACTACTTTAGACTCCCGCCTCCAAATCAAACATATGAGGAGCAGCTTTCTCATAAGCAATTACTACCAAACAGCTAATCAGATTTCAGTTTTAGTTTAAAATATATGTCTATGAAGCTATGGCCAGTCAAGATGTGAACCCACACATGCCGCTTATGTAACTGCAATTTACGTTGAATGTATATATAAAATACCCGGTAGTCACCCATCCATTGGATCATCATAGTTTGGTAGTCTAGAACAAAAAATAGTCCTGGTTGTCCGGCCTGCTGATTTGTCTGCTCCTGCTCACTTAAGCGATTAGCTAAATCTAAGCAGTTTGTCTGTAGTAGAGCAGGAGAGCGCTATGTGGATGAGTGTCTGCAACAGCGAAGCACAACGGTGGTTCCCTGCAGGCTTGGGACTGCATTTCTGCAAATGGAGTTAATAATCCTCAATGCTGAGAAGTACAAGCATTCTTATCCATCTTGCAAAACCATCTGGGAGGCATCTGATGACTTCATTCCGCAGCAGGACAATGACCCCAAACACACTGCCAAGGTCATAAAGAACTATCTTCAGCAGAAAGAGTTATGCAACAGATGGTATGGCCTCCACATAACGCTGATCTCAACATCTTTGAGGGTGTCTGGGATTATCTGGACAAACAGGAGCAAGTGAGACTGCCAAAGTCTGTAGAAGAAATATAGAACGTTCTCCAAGATGCTTGAAACAATCTACCTGCCGATTTCCTCATCAAACTGAACGGCAGTGTAGCCTAGGGAATTGATGCAGTTTTAAAGGCAAAGGGCGGTCAAAACGCATATTGAAGTTTTTTACTTTTTACTGGCCGTTATAGTATTTTTAAATATTTAGATACTTTTAATTTCACTATTTTTGACATCTTCGCTTTGGAGGACTTTACATTTGCATAAGACTTTTGCACAGTATTTCACGTGATACATTTATTTGCGATAATTCCCTACAAAACACACATTATTAAATAGATGAATATATTGGTAGCTATGCTGCTACAAAAATACAATTTAGAAATACAGGTGGTTCAAAGTGTTCTTTTCTAAACAATTATTAATTATCATCCTTATCGACGCAACCTTTTTGTGTCTAGTGAGCCCAACCTGCTGGTGCGTGCATGTAACCAACTGGGTCAGTTCCTCCAGCACCGTGAGACCAACCTGCGATACCTGGCACTGGAGAGTATGTGTACCCTGGCCAGCTCTGAGTTCTCCCACGAAGCTGTCAAGACACACATTGAAACTGTCATCAATGCACTCAAGGTATGACCTTAATTACACCCTGAACTCACAACTACATGTACATTGATAAAACCTGTGGAATTTAAGTATAACCAACCAAGGAGTGCAAAAAAAAAAATGAACCCGATACATGATATTTAGTTAAAGCCATATATTAAGAAAGTATTTTAAATTAAAAGGATCTCTTATTGCTTTGGAATTTTTTTCCTGCTATCAGACGGAGAGGGATGTCAGCGTTAGACAGCGGGCTGCTGACCTCCTGTATGCCATGTGTGACCGCAGCAACTCCAAGCAGATCGTGGCAGAGATGCTGAGCTACCTGGAGACAGCGGATTACTCCATCAGGGAGGAGATGGTGGGTCTCTATGTCTGCCTGTGTCTGCATGCAGTTGGCAGAGTAACCTAGTTAAGGACACATTCTGCTGTCTATCAGTTTCATAATGTACCTGTCCAGCATATTTAAATTAATTTCTTTGTCAGTTTGAATGTTTGTTTCATAGGGTATCATCAGAACTTAATAATAATAATAATTTATAGTATCATTTATTTATAGAGCACTTATCAAAACAAAGTACAAAGTGCTTCACAGAAAGAGAAAGAAGATACCACAGTAAATGATAAACTACGTAAAGAACAAAAACAAAATAAGAGATAATAACAATACATTTAAAAAGCTGCAGCTGATTACATCAGCTTGTCCCTCCCCACGGTTAGGTGCTCAAAGTTGCCATCCTAGCAGAGAAGTATGCAGTTGACTACTCCTGGTATGTGGACACCATCCTGAACTTGATCCGAATTGCTGGAGACTACGTCAGCGAGGAGGTGTGGTACCGCGTTATCCAAATTGTCATCAACAGGGATGACGTGCAGGGCTATGCTGCCAAGACCGTGTTTGAGGTAATCTTCCATTCTCCTGTCATTAATAACATTTCTATACTGGTAAAAGCTCCACCACGCCAACTCGGATAAATAAATAATAAATACTTGCAATAATCTCCATGAAAATAGAGTTGAATATTAGTAAATGTGTTGTTGTTTTAAAACAAAGATTCAAACCAAAACGTGGGTGATCCAGAAAAGTTAGTTATTGATATCATTATCAATAAATAAATAGTAAATTGGATTGGAGAATTGTGATTTTACCTGAGAGGTTTAATGCTCCAGTGACCACCACTAATGTAATTTGCTTTTTATTGTTGGTGTCTCTTTTTGTTTGTGTTGAAAGAACATTGCTGTAACAATATATACATTGTGTATACAAGTGTATGCAATAATTGTATGCTTACACAGCGCATGCATCTCAGCTGTAATATGTGGGATTTGACTAATTTATAAACAGTGGATTTAGTTTTTGTAGCATCAGCGTGTGTGCAACTGTATTACATTTTAACCAGTTATTAGGTATTAGTGTGTGGTAATTGCATTAAACTTCCTTTTTGTTCCCTCTGTCAGGCTTTGCAGGCTCCAGCATGCCATGAGAACATGGTTAAGGTCGGTGGGTACATCCTGGGGGAGTTTGGCAACCTCATTGCTGGGGACCCTCGCTCTAGGTGAGTTTGTATTGTCCTTTCCCCATTGATGAATTGCCTCTAGTACATGTGCTCACGTGTGCCCGATAACTTTACACTGTGCTGTTTAACCAGTCCCCTCATTCAGTTCAACCTGCTGCACTCCAAGTTCCACCTGTGCTCGGTCCCCACCCGAGCCCTGCTGCTCTCCGCCTACATCAAGTTCATCAATCTCTTCCCCGAGACTAAGGCCACCATCCAGGAAGTGCTACGCAGCGACAGCCAGATCCGCAACTCGGACGTGGAGCTGCAGCAGAGAGCTGTGGAGTATCTTAAGCTCTCCTCCATTGCCAGCACCGATGTCTTGGTGAGATTCGAGAGGGGAGTAGAGGGGACGGTAAAAGGAAAAATTGTCGAAATCCTTTTTTACACGAACTAAGCTTGCAATGAACGATTTACCCAAATAGTTTCAGTAATGACTGTTTGATTTCAGTGAAATTACTTGGATTAGTCAATCAGTGGAGTCTTAAGTGATTTAGTGGCTTTCTGCTTTGCCCGTTATTACTGTTCTCCATTACAGTCTGGTGAGGAACTGTATTATACTGTATTAAACTATTCTGCCCTGCTGTCACCATGTCCTCCTCTTGCAGGCCACAGTACTGGAGGAGATGCCGCCGTTCCCCGAGAGGGAGTCCTCCATCTTGGCTAAGCTGAAGAAGAAGAAGGGGCCGGGAGCAGTTTCTGTCTCCGAGCTGGAGGAAGGGAAGCGAGATGGCGGGGAGCTGAACGGAGGAACAGAGAGGGGGATCGATGCCTCTGCTACCATTGCTTCCAATGCTGTGAGTCGGGCTGCGACCTAATGGAAAAATATCTTATAAAATGTTCATATCACCGTATTAAAAGTAAAACTGCAAGTTTGGACATTACTCCCCATCTAAGAGGAAATGCAGCACACTCAATTTACTTACAGCAGCAAGGAGACAGTTTTGTATTCCTCATTTTCAGTCTTTCAGATTCCAACCACTTTTTATCCCAATGTAAATAAAATATCTGACAATTTTTATTGTCCCTTTTGCCTGAACACTAACTAAACTGTGTGTAGTTCTCCTGTGCTGTCCATGATGAGATTAAAAAGTTTTTATGGGTAATGCAGTAATAATAAACATAGACAGAATAAATGGAGACTTACTTAGGTAGAGATAGATAGATAGGTAGGTACTTTAGTTGTCCCCAGTTTCGGTGCTGCAGCAGTAAATGACACAGTAACACAAAACCGTATAAATAAATCACACAACAAGTAGTACGTATGGTAGGTTTTAACACAGGGAAATGGTTATGTACAAGTGCAATGGCTATGTGCAAAAAAAGCAAAAAACAGTGCAGAGCAGGTAGTAGTTTCAAGTATTATTTAAGTAATGGTGCCAGTGTTCCGGCTCACAGTGAGGCATTGTAAAGTCTGATGGCTGATGGTCAGTCTAGCGTTAAAGGAGTTCCGCATTTCCTCCACCATGTCATGGAGGGGGATTGGAGGCATTCTCCATAATGGCCCGCAGTTTTGCCCTTGCCTCTGCCATCTCCTCCAGGGTGCCAAGATTAAACCCCAGCACAGAGCAGGCATTCCTGATCAGTTTATTGATCCGGTTAGCGTCCCCCGCCTTGATGCTGGCCCCCCAGCACACCACAGCATAGAAAATGGCACTGGTGAGTACAGACGGGTAGAAAGTGTGCAGTAGTGAGCTGCACACATCAAAGGACCGGAGCTGCCTCAGGAAGTAAAGCCTGCTCTGTCCCTTTTTGTATAGGGCCATGGTGAATGGTTTCACACCCAAATCCATTAACGATAATTACTTATTACATTTATTATTTAATATAAATACATATTAATAATTTATATTATTATAATAATATAAATTAATTATATAATAATTTAGTTACTCATTTTGGCAATAGAATCAAATGCAGTTGGTTAGTCATTTTCGTTTGAAACTGAAGTAATAATTGAATTTCACCTTCTGACTAGGGTGAGATTGACATACAGTACACACTAGCGCTCCAAAGATATTTCAGAAAGATTGTTATCCATGCAGTCATTTTTTGTGTAAAATGTTCAAAAGATTTGGAAATGGCATATAGCTGACTGAAGATTGCTATGCACTGACCAGTGTCATGCACAGACTCTCCCAAGGGGCAGGGCCTTAAACATAAAAAGGGCATTGATGATGCATTACCTGCAAATGTCAAAAAGGGCACTTGGGCTCTTGGGACTAAAAGGGCAGGGTCTCGAGGGCACATCACTGACACTGACGCTGCGATGAAAAAGCTGCTGTGGCCAGACTGCTAAATTGACCTCGTTCTCTTTTTCTGTCAGTCTACTCCATCTCCTTCAGCCGACCTGTTGGGTCTTCGCTCAGCTGCCCCTACTGGCGCAGCCGCTCCCAGCTCTGGTAGTCTGTTAGTGGATGTATTTTCAGAGTCTGCACCATCCGCTGCTTCTGGGGTCGCTGATGAAGACTTTCTTAGGTGAGCAAACAGTTTAAAAGTGCTTGTGGGATCGTTAAAGAAGTATATTTATAGAATAGAATGTTTGACTAAATTTGTCCTGCCAGACTTACAATAAAAAACGATGTTTCTGAATGTTTCAGGGTGTATAGATTATTTTATTTCTTTTTAGTCCACAAAATATCCTGATTTATTGACGATTGTGATTAAGTTTATTACTGGTATTTGTGTCGTCTGTCACTCTGCTGTCTGTCTTCCGGTTCCTTTTCATGTTTGTATTGTTCTCACCTTTTCTTCACCATGCTGCGTGTGACTCGGTGTCTTTCTCTTTTCTTGCCTTCTCTCCCCTCCCCTGTCGCTTTTCCTCTCTTTCTCACTCTTGCTCACTGTGTTGTGTTCACGCGTCGCGTCGCGCCCCTCGTCCTCGATTGTGCTTGGATGCTGGCAGTGATCTGGACCATCCCATTGAGACCTCTGACTCACTTTTGGTTGAGACTCCCGGTGACTTGGAGTAAGAGGGCATATTTCAAAACTGTCATAATGAAAAAAAGATTGTATTGCAACATTAGATACAATGTTAACACAGATGGATTAGTAAGAATTTAATCCTGTGGCTTGATAAATATTTTGGTTATGGAGTCAAAAATATATTTTGTTGTGTATTGGCCAAGATTAGAGTTAAGAGTACAGATTTATATGTTAACCTCTTAAATTGCTTATATTAACAACACAACTAATTCCTTTCTTTCTACTTTTTTTATCCATTCTTTCCTGTCCATTTTCTCTTTTTTTTTTTTTTACTGCCGTCACCTGCTTGCTTCGTTATACGATTATTAATTTCTCAACCCCTTAACCCTCCTCTTTGACGATGTCATTTACTAAACAAATGTCCGTCCTTGTTTGACTTAAACTCACATTTTCAATTTCAACACTCCCCCCCCCCTCATTTCCATCCTACCTCTCCTGATATTTTTATGCCCGTTCCCTACCCCTGTTCACACGGACACCCTCACTCAATCCTCTCACGGTCCTCTTCCTCCCTCTCTCTCAGTTCTGCCCCCCCTTCCTCTTCACTCGGCTCTGAAGAGTCTGCTCCGCCTCTCCCTGAATCAGATGACCTCCTGAACAAGTAAGATCTCTCCCTCTGTCTGGTCCATCCCTTACTTTACCCTACTTAAGCTTTTTGCATCAGTTTCTTTACTTTTCTTACTATTCTTGCTGCTGTCAACACTACCTCTCTCTCCCTTGTTGTGTGTCTATCCCTTTAGCAATTGGCCATTTGGTAAATTCCTTCATTTAGGAAAAGTTAATTGGAAATAAAAACCTGGTCCAGGCAAAAATAATTTATAAATGGTCAAGAGTACAACACTCCTATTATTGTCTTAAATAAAAATGAAATCTCAGCTGTGAACTCCCTCTTACGTGAGGTTTTAACATGACCAGTTAAGCCCATTGATAGATGTTAAACAGTCTTCCTCTTCATTTTTCACTTCACCTGCCTCCACACCTCTCTATCTGTTCTTAACTTTCAGGTTTGTTTGCAAGAACAACGGAGTCCTGTTTGAAAATCAGCTCCTTCAGATTGGGATAAAATCTGAGTATCGTCAGAACCTGGGTAAGAATATGCGATTCGTATACTGCATTTTATACTCTCTGAGATTGTATGGTCTCTAGTTTAGTACACAATGTTTTACAGCTGTCTTTTTGTTTCCGTTTGTGTATACTGCATTAATAATTTATTTTCCCCCTCCACCACTGTCAGGGAGGATGTACCTGTTCTATGGCAATAAGACATCAGTGCAGTTTGTCGGTTTCAGCACAATTGTCAGCTGCCCTGGAGAGCTACAGTCTGATATCCTTTACATTAATCTTTTCCACACTTTCCCTTTATAATGTATTGCACATAAGTGCTTTTCATCAAAGTGTTGCATATTGCCCTGTGTAGCAGTGTGTTTTGTGTATTTACCCTGTAATAAACTGCCTTGTGCTCTGCTGTGTGGTTGCCAAGTTCTCTTAAATGTACTGCGTTTTGGATTACTGTGTTTTCTTCGTTGCGACTGTGTTATTGTGCAGTTCAGTGGTCCTTGACACTGTTCCCTCACCGCTCAATGTACAGACGAAACCAACGGAGCCCCTCGTTGAGGGCGGAGCACAGGCGCAGCAAGTGATCAACATCGAGTGCCTCACTGATTTCACGGAGGCCCCGCTGCTTAACATCAGGTTCAGGTACGCCTAGCCTTTGTGTCTGCAATGTCTGTGTTCGTAACGTTGGTGCTTTGTCGTAATCCACCTATCAGTTTCTACCGAACACTTTCAGTATCTCGAATACCAAATTTAGCAACAATAATAGAGTCAATTCATTTATTTGCCAGATGCTTCGATTCTGTTTTAAACTGTCTGTCTGAACCATCTAGACAAAGTGAAGTAATCTTGAAACACCCATAGCATCGCTTGGTAAGATAAATTAAACCTTAAAAAAGTGGCTATTATTGGTTATAGATCAACTTGGAGAGATCAGTACAAGCATTGCAGAACAACCAAGCCAAGTTTTCTGTTAATGTAGCTTGTTACCTATTTTCTGTTACTAAAAATAGTTTTCTTTGCCATTATTTTCACAAAGCTATTCTTACTTAAATGTGTCCTTTTAATGTTTTTGGATAAATTAAAATATTTGATTTAATCTTTAAAAAAAATTATATACATATTTATATATATATATATTTATGTATGTATATATAGATATGGAATATGACATGTAATGGTGTGAAGGAACATACCTAAGTGAACCTTCAAAAACACCATCTCAGTTTACCTGATTAAAGGCTGCCAATCTCCTGTCTGGGGATCTCAACCTAGTGTTGAATGTTCCAGAGTGCCCATATTTTATTACTGTGTGTCTCTTAGATATGGGGGAGCGCCACAGAACATCACATTGAAGCTTCCCGTCACCATCAATAAGTTCTTCCAGCCTACTGAGATGGCCTCTCAGGATTTCTTTCAGCGCTGGAAACAGCTAAGCCTGTGAGGACGTGCACGGTTGTCGGAGTACTACATACAGTTGTGCTCAAAAGTTTGCATACCCTTGGAGAATTGGTAATATATGTACCATTTTAAAGAAAACATTAGTGAGCAGGCAAAACAAATTTCTTTTATTTCTTATGGGATTCATATTCAGCTGTAGGTTATAACAGAATGGCACAATCATAAAACATGGCAACAAAAAGAAAAAAATGAAATTGCCCCACTAACCAGAAGTCTGCATACCCTTTGTTCTTAATACTGTGTATTGCCCCCTTTAGCATCAATGACAGCGTGCAGTCTTTTTTAATAGTTGTCCATGAGGCCCCAAATTCTTGCAGGTGGTGTAGCTGCCCATTCGTCTTGGGAAAATGCCTCTAGGTCATGCAAAGTCTTTGGTCGTCTTCCATGAACTGCATGTTTGAGATCTCCCCAGAGTGCCTTGATGAATGTCAGGAGACTGTGATGGCCCCTCCAGAACCTTCCCATTTTTCTGCTGTAACCACTGGAGGGTCAACTTGACCTTGTGCTTAGGGTCATTGTCATGGATGGTATGGTATGGTATTCTTTTCACTATAGGCCTTGTTGACTGAGGCGTGTCAAGGTGTTGTCGGGCATATTGTAACCGTGCGTTTTTGTGGCATTGGCGCAGTAAAGGCTTCTTTCTGGCAACGCGACCATGCAGCTAATTTTTGTTCAAGTATCG
>JAOVYW010039227.1:0-15264 GCA_025775045.1 Hiodon tergisus | reverse complement strand
GTTTCAGAAAGAAGTATTTAACTGCATGCTAAAACTAAAAGAAATTAAGGAAATGTGACAAGAAAGTAATAGGCTGTGTGACAGAATAGTAGTTGAGACACCACTGTTCACACCTTGAGACTGGTACATCCAGCAGTCAGTTAACTATTGCTTTGTTATATGATAATTTATAATACAGCGTTTCACTGCAGTCAGAGTTTCTCCTTCTATTGTCAGATTGGAATGAATAAAAAACCCCAGATGGAGCATACAAACACATTACATCAAAAATCTTCTGCACGCATCATTTTTTGCTGAAATTGAAAAAAAACAATGTAAATTTATAGAGAATAAATTAATCAAAAGATAATTACCTGTATTTTTTTATGGTTTTCACTCCAAAAAGAAATTGCTTGCTCAGTTTTATAGTCATGATCCTAATGGGGAACATATGGTAAAACAGAAGTATAATTTAATGTAAAAATGTTGATATTCCACAGTACACATAAAACACATAGGTTTGTAATTCATGTGTAGTGCCTTTTCTATTAATCAGAGTTGCATATATATTTAAATATGTTTGATAAAATAGTAAAACGGTTGTTGTTGTGCTTGTTGATAAACTTGTGACCTATTATTTTCAGTTTCTGTTTCAAGTGTTTTGTATTAATGTAAACATACCAGGGAAAGAGATGGGACGTCGGGTTTAAATCCCTCCATTTTAAAGTCCTCTCTGGTGGTGGAGACAAATTCTGTCACACAGGGATTGTCTTTCCGCTCTTCGTGTACCTGCTCACTGTTGAGAAAACACAAAAACAAAAGAAACTCAGTCCGTACTTTCTAAATGCGTCGTGTAGTAAATCACATCTGCATTCCCATAGTTTGGAGTTGTTATGCTTTGTGTTATTGAAAATTTGTCAGATAAACAAGAAAAACACAATGTAAATAAATAAAAGGAAGAAAAAAAACATACACCATTTTCTATGGAGTACAGTCCTGTTTATAATTCAGAAGTCCTCATCCAGTATCTGTTAATTCTAGCTTCCTAGCTGTTGGAGGGCAAAGGACTGGTGGCTACTTATACAGGTAAAGGCGACTGTTCTCAGTGTCAAAGGTTTTATTCAAGTTGAGGTGTGCTGACAGGAAAAATGACTGAGTACTGAGTGTGTTTGTATATGTGGCTTGATATTCATAAACGATATTTATGCATTAACTTTTTAAAACTTATTTTTGCACTTGTGTTGTCTTCTCTCTACCAATTTGAATAATACACTAACGTATGGGACAAAGAACCACTCTACAAATCTGACACGTCAACACCAAACACTAAACGGCCTACTAAACGGCAGCACAATTTAAAGGAATAGAATATAAAGGAATCCTTTCCAATGTGAAGTTTCCAATGTGTCCCGTGGCACATCTTGAAATGGATTAATTGGTGGTTTAGGTTTTAAATATATTATCCCATTCAACAATCTCAATACCAAATTCCAAATCCCTTTTCCAAGCCTTTATAATGTAGAGTTTTTTGCAAATTGCATATTGAAGGAATATGATTTTTTTTTGTATTAACTCCTACGTAAAGCACTTTTATGAAGAGATTTTCTGAAAAATGTGCTATGCAAGTAATTGCTATACAAATGAATGTAATTACTGTTATTGTTGTCTATCTGCAGGTGCCTGAGATGCATCTGCAGATGCCACGTAGCCTCCTGACTCCCTCTCTTCCAACCCTGAACTGCATGCTTAAGCCACGGTCACAGTTGGCATTGACCTCATTTCTACATCAGCTAATACAGTTGGATAATTACAATTCAATTTATGGTGCTTACGTAATGATTCATCACAGACTATCCTGAAACTACTTGTTACGAGTCCATTAAATCCACGCGCAGTGGACGTACAATGTTCTGCTGCAACACCGACTACAAATACTCATAATGATATGAAAATTAGCAATCCAGTTTTCATGTCATTTATTTATTAAATAGCCACATGGTCTACCAAAGAGGAAGTTGGTTAATTGAACATGAATAACAACAACAACAAAAAACACTTACCTAATTTTCTTATACAGGTATTTCTTGAAAAGTTCTTCCCTGATTCCTTGAACCAAAAAAATATAAATGAATACAGTCAAAAGAATAACCCAATTAGAGTTATTTTAAGAACTCCCTACATAGGCAGGGATCAAGTTAAATAAAATGACTAAACTGGCAAAATGTGTATTTAAAAATTGTAGTCTGCATATTAGCTGGAAAAAATCTCCCTCAAATGCCCGTTGTCTTTGTTTGATTTCTGTTGTGCATGGATGAATGCCAGACTGATTTGAGGTTCATTAAAGGTCTCACTGAAAGGACATGTTCAAGGAAACATGGATTAAATGCACTTCTTCTCTGGCACGAAACCCTTCAGAGGACTGTTTTAACACCTACCCCTCTGTCTTACTCCAGGACCTCTGGGAGGAGGATATCCCTCTTTCAGCGTGCTGATATCTTGGACTTTAGACGTCAGATCCACTGAAAGAATCCCCCTGTGTCCATGTTTGTGGATGTGAGCTTTGGGTCCGACGTCATCTAACGCTGCTGTGGCTCTCTGAAAGTAGACACAGCAGATGAGTAGTGTTAGATACTGTATGAACTGAAACTCCAAGGATTATGCGAGCTTTGAAAATGGCAAAACATTTAATGTTACCATAAAAATGTCCTATAACGCTACTCAAAAGCCAAAAATGTAGTATCACAGCTTGACATAATAAACAATAATTTGGCTAGTCTTAAGATTAAGAAACATAATACATAAGCAACAAATAGAGGCCCAATTTAAACTCACAACTGTTCAAAATTTTTTAATTATTTACACTATGTTTAACTACATGTCCTCATACAAGAAAAAGATACCGTTCAGATGGCATAAAATAGTTAAATATTTTGTTCTAAACTACGCATGTGGAAAATGTACAGTTGTAGTAGATATCTTTATGGTGCCGTCTAATGCTTGTTGAAGAATACCAACTGCTATTGCTTCCACCATTCAGTGTCTACTGAAATGATCAACATTATATTGTTTTTGTTTTCGATTATACGATTATTCAGTACATCAGTTTCGTTATGGCGCAGAATTTCAGAGATGATTACTTATTAGTTGCCCGCATAATGACGTCTACACAAACGAATGACATGCAGACATAGTAGGATATTGGCATTGGTGAGACATTTTCTGATCTGACTTCTCGTCAAAACAATAAATAAAATGTCGTCATAATTTATTACACTTTCACTACTAACATTGCTCTCAAGGGTTTAAGCCCAAATCAATTGCAAGCGTAAAAGTCTGGTGCAGACCACGATCAATACCAGGTATTTAGTCAAATCTGCAGCTCACCTCCTCTAGCCAGTTATCTAAAAGACACTTTCCTGTCAATGTTTTCTTCACAGACTCGTCCGACGAATTCATAATGATGTAAAACTGTATGCCTGCGAATGTTAGAATCGGATCGGGTCTGTAATTTAAACGTTCCTTTCTTGGGTAACTGAAGATACAGTTCTTAACTTCCGAACAAGGTAATGTCTGTAGTGTAACTATAGCGACTGCAAACAAACGCCGAATTATGGGTTGTTTGTGAATTGTAGCAGTGGACCAGTATTAAATGACATGGTGAGAGCCGTAATCTTTTTTTTTTTTTTTGGGGGGGGGGGGGCTATTTTACTTGCAAAACCAGGCATTGTGGTAACACGTTACTAAAGAAAGAGAAGGAGAATAATATGAACATTAGCAATTTATTGGCATGTTTTGTAAACTGAAAGCATGCAGAAATAAGATACGTACGGGGCATTAGCAAGAAGGCTATTTCCAAGCACTTACATTTATGACTGATTTAGAAACTAAACACAATCTAAAAAGAAACAGAATCAAATTTAACAAAACCAGGCGCAGGGCCATAAAGAGCTTTCCCTTCTCTTCCAGGAAGTCCGCTGCTTCTTGCTTTATTAATTAATATGATTGATCACAGGCTAATCGTTTGGGGGATTTGGTCTTCTTAGAGTTGTAGTTCTGGAATGTGGTGGCCATTTTTGTACAGAACAGCCTACAGCAGGTACAAATCTACCAGTTACTACAGTGCACTGGATATTATTTATCAACATATAAAACAGTTTGCACAGTTGAGCAGCCTCCCTGGCTAATCAACAGAACCAATTTCGTAAACTCTACCCTTTCATCTACTGATTCTAATTTGCCATTTTTAAATGTCACATCATAATGACTGAATGTGAGAAAACCTGTTGTCTTTATAGATCAGAAGTCGTGAAAGTTAAATGAGGCCCCAAATGATTTGGGCCAAGACCAAATTAAAACTTTGGCAACCAGCTAATTGCACTTTGCACGGCTGTATTTCATAGCATTTTCCACCGAAGAAGAAATAACATACAAAAAAATGTTTTTTAAAATTGCAATTAGCGGGTTGACCAAGTTTTGGTTTGGCTGCAGCCTAGGAATAACAAAAAAATAATCTACTTCAAATAACATTGCAATGATTATTTATATGTAAAATACTGCAGTACCATGCAGAACATGCATTTTAAAGCTGCAACATTCTCAGTCATAGACATTAAGGGTTGAAAATACATTAATGAGTTTTTAAAGAATGGTTAAGGAGGAAGTTAAACTTTGAAAGGGAATATTTATCAAAATAGGATTGCCCTTGGATTCGGAAAAAAAAAATATATATATATATATATGTTGTATTAGGAATCAGGCCCATGTGCACTGTTCTGCTCAGTTCCGTTTCCATTGGCCCTGCACCTCCCCACTTGGTTTTCTGTTTGTCATATAATCCCAGCGCTTTGCCTCATTTGGTGCGTGCGTGCGTGCGTCCGTGCGTCCGTGCGTCCGTCCGTCCGTCCGTCCGTCCAAAGACTGCTGTTCGAAAATTTAAATGTTTACATGCTTAACTGAGTTTGGAAACTAGCCTTGTACATACTGCAATGAAAAACACCTCACTATTAGGTTGGATAGGTACAAGTACATTGTCAATTCACTTCAAGTACATGCAAGAAATTAAAATAAAAGGTGTAATTTGCAAGCTGTGTCATGGGAACAATTTCAGCTCAGATTAGGGCATGATGTGCCTTACTCTTCTGAACCTATTCATATAGGAAATGTATTCTCAAATGAAAATTAAACATTTATAAAACATGAAGATTTGAAAAGATTACTAATTATTTTCATGTTTTATTTAGTTAAGGGTCAATTATTAAGTATATATTTTAATTAATCTGACCAACAAAACTGGGGTTAAATACCTCAGATTAGCGTTAGGGAAAAATTCATATTTATTTTCCAAACTACACTCCAATTTATCAACATTATAGGACATTAACTTTAATTGTATTGATAGAAGGATGTCATTGTGATGTCCAAGTAGAAAACCTGAGAGAAAAAGAAAAGATTTCTAAGACCTAAGAACTTTCAGACAGTGCCAAATCTTTAGTAACGTGACACTAATACTCTACATTAAAATATCCAATTTTAATCCATTTTTAATTATTTATTTTTAAATACGGTGTAAATATCTTTGGAAGTGTTTGATAAACATCATGATGACCACAGGGTTGCACAACTTGCAGAGCTTACAAACCGAACTGAAAAACAGATGGGATTTTGGCAGCTCTGTGTTAATAGAGTCTTAAAGGTTCCTACAATTCTGGCCAACCCTGACCTCAAAAGAGTGTGTTGGGATGCTATCTTCACCGTTTTCACTCTTGTTTGCCATCACAAGGTTATCATTTGCTAATGACGTTCTAAAAAGTTAATGATTTTACTGGAATTAACATTTTACTGAAATTATTATTTATCTTAGATTATTTCTGACATCAAGAGGATGATTTGTCCTGCCGCAACTTTAGCAATATGGTTACACTACATTTAATTGACCTCTGTTGTCTTTTCATGGGGAGACCATGGGGATGCACCATCAGTTGTATTTGTTTTGCAGGACGAGATTCTCTTTACATTTATGACAAAAATAAACCCCACAAAATATTTAGTTTGGTATAAGTATGGTAATTGCGTTTTGATCTATGTACTGTTGATACAAACCGTAGCTGATCTTCACGGAAGTATATTAACGGCGAATAATCTTTTTTTCCACAATCGTTTAAAATTCCTGAGAATTCCTGAGAACCTTAATGGACTAATGTACAAAATACAACATGAAAATA
This sequence comes from Hiodon tergisus, assembly GCA_025775045.1. NCBI lineage: Eukaryota > Metazoa > Chordata > Actinopteri > Hiodontiformes > Hiodontidae > Hiodon > Hiodon tergisus. The sequence continues at coordinate 9,064 of JAOVYW010039227.1, read as the reverse complement.
ACATGACATTTAGCCTACAGTGTTGACAGACAAAGGTTAAGGGATTTTTTCCTCAAACACACTAGTAGGGGCTGCGCAAAGCAGCCAGCCATTGCACATAACCCCAAAGACACTTGAGGATGTTTTTCAAGAACCGGGAGAGTAAACATTGATTGCTAACAGCTGTCTGGAGAATGGAGCAAAGTTTAAATGTTGCTTCCTGTCTATTCATTCCAGACAGTGATTTAATCCAGAAAGTGGATTTGTGGAAAGTGGAGTGTGTGAGAGGGGTTGGGTGCTGAGCGAAAGAGAGGAGCCGGGGGGCAGAGTGTGTGTGTGTGTGTGCGTGCGTGCGTGCGTGCGTGTGTGTGTGTGCGTGCGTGCGTGTGCGTGCGTGTGTGTGCACGCGCGCAGTCCTAAGCCGTTGCTACGATCCCTGTTGATGTTTATTTGCTGTTACCATATCATACCATACCATACCATACCATGCCATATCATACCATACCATGCCATGCCAAAGCAGCCAAAGTGGTTTAATTTTGAAAATATAATCTTATAATCCTACTGTTGGAATTTGTGTTCTTCATTAATACATAAAACATACATAACACACTTTCATTTAGCATTACCCATCCATGCCTAAAAGTCTCTTCTCCCCCTGTGGAGTCTACCCTGTCCTGTGAATCTCTGAGGTTTTTCCTCAAGGGGACAAAACTGAACTCATCAGAGACACAACCAGACATCATCAGTTGGGTCGTAACACCTGGAAATTCCTGTGAGTCTGGCTTGTCACAACGTGTTCAATCCTAATACTTTCATGCATGTATATAAGTATATTGAAAGACATCCATGGTCATATATTATTCAATTTTACAAACCTTTTAACGTGCACAAAATATTTTCTGCACAGAAGGATTCATGAAAACCAATTTAAATACTTTGAAGAAGTAATCATAAGAACATCTGGAATAATAATGTTTTAGTCGCAAGTGTTAGATCCCATCTGGTTTAAGTCAGCTCTCTTGACTCCGCCTCTAATAAGCGGGCCACAAACAAAGCACAGACCAGACAGTCGTGAAAAGGGGACACCTAAGGCCAACGTGAGCTGCACCCACAGAGCCTCTCGTAAATTCTGAGAAACACATAATGCTTTTTCTCCCCCCTTTTTTTTTTTTAAATTAGCCAGCCCAGCCAATCTGTCTAGGCTGGGCTACCTACGCAATTTTGTCATGCATTTTATCTACTCTCCTTTAAAAATGGCTCCTCACCCCTTCCATTGAAATAACCGCTGTTTTTTTTGTTTAGTCCACCTTGTTTGTTTGTGCTGTTTTAAAGTTTTGGATGCAGAAATTGTAGGGCTAAGCCCAGGTGACCCAGCAAGGTTGATAAGGCCTCAGCTTGTGTCCAAGTGAAATTTCACTTGTCCCCATGAAGCTTGATCCAGAGCCAACTTGAGGCTTCCTCGAGGGCATTGCTAATAGAGAGGAGGCTCTCCTCCTCCTCCTCACTCCAGTGATGCCCAGTGTGCCATAGGCTTTCTAGAGGGATTGGCAAGCAAACCCCCAATCTACCACAGAAGTTATGAACCTTGGCCTGCAGTCTTGCATCTGACAGTTGGTGACCAGTCTCTCATGTTAGGCTCTCTTCCTCTCATAAGCCTCCTCCATAGGATCTTCCCTAGGGACTTTCATCTCCAAAATTATCTCTGTATAACTGATACAGTCCTGTTAGTGCTCAGTATACTTTTATTCTATTTCTGCAATATGAATGTGACCTGTACGCATCAATCAAGTGAAGTGTGTGCTGGTACACCAAGCAGACAAACATCTTGCTCCAGGTAAAAGTCCAAGGTCATTTTCATGTTAATTTATCCACAGCTAGTGATTTTTAATAATCTGACACACTGTTCAGTGAATAGAATTTATTTATTATTATTTTTACCTCCATGGCTGTGCATGCAGAAACCAGGGCAGCAAAGCTTTATTACAAGACTAGGGTGGAATCACCAAGGGCTACCCTGTCATTAGCTTTTATAGTACAATATTTTTGTTACTTCTGAGTGCTATTGCAGGACAGACACACAAGTGTGAAAAACAGATGACCACTTCTTTTAAAGCATCTGTGGCTGCATTCAGACGTGTGAGTTCCTTTTCTGGGGCTGTTTCATTGTCACTTGTCCATGTGTCCATTTGCCAGTTTACACAGGATCAAAACTCCACCCCCCAAAAAAAACTTTTTCCTAACAAAATTTTACAGTATAAAACAGTCACACCTTCAAACACAGAGATCTAGACAATGGATTAGTTGCCTAAATTAAAATGCATTTGTGGCATGCAGCCAGTGGACACCCCCACAGGCATTCCTGGGAACACGTCCCTTGACAAGCCGAGACTGACAGGCCGCCTGTTCTACCACACCCACAGCTGGGACCTCATCTCACACACCTGAGTTTGGTTTGTTAAATAAGACCACACTCAGGCGTGTGTAATTAAAAGGCTGTAAATTGAGACCGAGTTGTCTAGAAGTGGTTTTACCCCCTCTTCTTCTTCCTTCTGGTTGTTGGCTGGAAATTATGAGTGTGTAGTTTATATCTTATTCTTGTATGGGTTTGGGTATGGGTTTTGTTGGTTTGGTCTGTTTATTTTAGTACCCAAAACAGTGGGGGGGGGGGGGGGTTTGTTTGATTGTCTTTTGCTATGTTTGTATGGGGGAAATGATAAATATAGCTGGGTGAGTGGATGAATATAGAGACATTAACCTGTGTAAAACGTCTTGGAAAAACCATCTAATAAGCAACTAAATTGTAAATTGTAAATCGTAAACTGGCACTTTGCCTCGCTGTGGAAGATCCCTCCCCGGACCGGGCACGCCCCAGCGTGCCTAAGTATTAATAAAATAAACCCACCCAATGTAGCTCTTTGCAAGCATCGGCTTTGACAAAAGCACAGAAATTTGCTTAGAACAATCAGCCACTCAAGCAGCCTGCTCCACAGTGTACAGCCCAGAGAATCTTTCCCATTACCTTAAACATCCTTACTCTGGCTACAGGAGATGGAAGTCAGCTGAAACTAATTGGGCGAGGTGACGAGATGTCAGGTCGTGGGTGAAGATGAAGAGGACCTCCACTGTGGTGGAGGGGAGAATAATCTCCGGCTGAAGGAGCCCTATAGAATCTGTTGTGGTGTCAGACCTGAACAGATTAACAAAGAGTCAGACAGGATGTCACTAAAAGCCATCAGTGGTATAGGCATAAAAAAATCTAAAAAATGTAAAACTTCAGAACACATTACTGTCCATTCTGAAACCACTGTGTGCTTTTGCAAAATGTTTTGTAAATATGTTTTGAAATGCTCAGCTGGGGTAAAATATCTGCCTTCGTTTAGAGAGTGCCTGCATTAATTTACTCTGCCATAAATAAAAGCCTTAATTAATCGTCATGGGAATGTGCACTTGAAAATTCTGACCGCCATTCTTGCTGTTGGTCAGTAAGCAGAGGAAGTGGAAGTTTTACTTACAGTAGAATTTATATCCAAACTTCCTTATCATAGTTGATATCAATCAAAGCAAAACTCTTCAAGCAATCTTCAATTTGTTTACTGGGATGAGAATCTTAACTCACAAAGGTGCAGAATCTATCCTCCTTCAGTGTTTGGGACATGTTTTATGTTTTATGTTGTGAATTCTTGAATTGCCCAAACGTTCTTCTACACAAATACTGACGCCAGCATAAATGGATGAAACACCTTTTCTGCACTTTAAGGATTAAAAAAGCTCTTTAAAAAAGTATTGAGTGTTAAATTTTTTTAGAACAGCAATGGAAGAATTAATTAGGAGGACTAGCTTCAAAGAATCTGAAAACTTTCCAAATCATACAAACAGCCAAGTGACCACACATAAGCCACACTGTTAAAATTGGGGGGGGGGGGGGGTTGTTTTAAGCCCCTGGAGTACCAAGGTTAGAAAATATCTCTCAAAAAGACCTCATATTGCTGCCTTCAGTCTAATGAGACTTATTTTAAGCAATAAGAAAATAGTCAGGTCTTTGTTGAGCCTAAACTGCTTTTTGAAGAGAAAGACTTCCTTTGGCATCAAACACTTTATATAAATGAGGAGTACGGTAATTATCAAGAAACAGTGTTCAGATGCTCTTCACCGGAGCAGAGGTTATAGGTATATCAAAACTAAAGTTATTATAGCCCAAAATGTTTTACTGAAGCACTAAAGACTTAACTAAAAATATTTACCTCAAAGAAATAGCAAACAAGCTTCTGTTAAACGACCATTTTTCATCAAGGCTCTCATGACATTTTATGAATTATTGTTAAAATAGATCCAAATCTTGTATGAAACAGAAGTCTTGTTGAAACATTTATTTTAAACAGGTTGAAGCCATAGCTAGAATTGAAAAAAACATTTTTAGAACTGCATGATTGGCACGCCTTTTAAAATATTACTTCTTTGGCAGTCACTCTTATCCATGGTGACTTGATTAGCGTTACAAGAGACAACTACAAGACTCTACCTGCACATTGAAATAAAAGATCAAATTTTAATATTCCAAGTATGAAGCGCAGTCTAAGACCAATCAATGACACCTCAGCACAAGCCTGCAGCAAGATATGAGAAGACTGCAGTTATTAGTCAATGTTTTTATATCAATATTACCAACAATGTAGAGGTGCAATAGAATAATGCAGGCTGGGTTTTAATATTCATATTTTAGCATATGTGTGACAGTCTAGTTATTTACTAGAAAAGTCAATTGTAATGTTCTATAATGTTTGAAACGTTTCTTTTTATTTGTTTTATATTTTTACGGTTCATGTAGGTAATTGTGTAGCTATTACCTGCGATATATTGAGTCACATGACAAGCCAAATGACAGCTATGTCAGTTATGGAGAAACCTAAAGTGGCTATAAAAATAATCTAAAACAATGTTATTTTTGAAATTATTTAATATTTTAGTCATGAATACACATGCACACGCACACGCACGTGTACGCACACGCACATGCACACTAGCAATTTCAGATTGTTGCAATTCATTTTTCACAAACTTACACTGACAACGGCAAAAGAGGTGAGTTTTTATTAGACAATGTTAAGTGGCTTATAACCTGGCTGTCAAGTCATGAATGCGAAATGAATGATGGCAGAGGGTAGCTTGTTTGAAATGAGAATGACCAGGCCCCCTACATGGGGTTATGACAGCATGCATGGTGCCGCTTAACGGCGGGTGATGAAAATAAGGGGAGCCTTCTGTAGCTACACCGTTGCAATGGATGCCGTAGTATCATCAGTAATGAAAATGAGTGCATTTTCCTCAGGGCTGGAAGTATGGAAGGACATACTATCTGCAAGAACATGGAAAGCCGACAGGTGTCTACCAATTACACATTGATGTAGATTGAAAGTAAAGCAGGCGCAGGCTAATAACACAGGGTTTTAGAAGAAGGGGAGTTAAGCAGGCGCAGATTAATAACACAGGGTTTTAGAAGAAGATGAATTTCACATTATCTAACCAAATCTGTCTATGCTAACACAGAGTTTTATAAGGAAAATGAACCAGGTGCAGGCTAATAACATAGTGTTTTAGAAGAAGGTGAGTGAAGTTCAAATTATCGCACCAAATCTGTCTGTGCTAACACAGTGTTTTAGAAGAAGGTGAGTGAAGTTCACATCATCGCACCAAATCTGTCTGCACTAACCCCCTACCTGGATAAATAATAAGACTCCAGAGAGGTCCAGGAGAAAAACCGTAGGGGGGAGTGAGGCTCTGCATACCATTTATAGGTCATCAGTCATTAAAAAGAGCCTTGTCTGGGGGAGGTGGTCAGCTTGGTAGCTGTACTGATTTGTATTCAAGAGATTCCCCTATGGGGGATGATGTCGTGCCGTTACCCTGTAGTAACGACATATCCAAAGCAGGAAGCAAAAAGACCTATTTTGGGAAGGGGGTGACCAGAGCGGAGCTTGGTAGGAAGAGTTTCAGAGCCTTAAACTCCCACTTAATTGGGCAATTTCCTAAATTCGTATGAATTTTATTAGTGTGTCATCAAAGGGATGTAACCACTTAGATTGAGTGGCGATCATCTCTGTCAAAATAATTTCTTAATAAACAGCTAATGATGGGCTTACTGGAATGAATGATGCCTACATTAGGTTCAATAAAGTCTGCATCTTTGCAAACCGTAAGTGAACCTCCGAGTGGTTCATGGGAAATTATATAGTTACGAGTCACATGAGAGGTTTCATTAAAATACTACTGAAACTCTACATTACTGGGGGTGTTAATACTATATTTGGCTTAATGCTATACGCCCAGCAATTTAATGTCTGTTTGTTTGTTTGTGTTCATGAGAGTGGTGGTTAGCTCACTGACAAACTTAGAAATTCCTCAGAATGGTGCAGAACAGATTTTTTTATATCTAGTACAGAAATTATTTGGAATTAATGGAGTCTTTATATTTGTGATTAACAAACACAAAACAATGTAGTAATAGTCATACCATTGTCACTATGTCAAAGAATACTTTCATATTTAAATCAAGGCTTTAAAACGCCCTTTACATGACTGCATTTAATATCGTCTTCTTATTTATTTATTTTTTTAAGTATCTTATTTCTACTACTCATAAAAAGAAACTGCTATTAAATACAGTTTAAATACAGTGTAAAGTACAATTAGAAGGTTGTGTTTTTACAAGACAGGTTTCAGTAACCGAGCATTCTAAACTGAGCAACACTGGATCCGGTGTTAAGGCTGTGAGTACTTCCTATAGGCTTAAAACAGCCTGTCAGTTAGCTTGGAAATAATTAACAATTTCAAATACTATGATGAGTATAATTTGCAACATGATTTAATCGACTGGGAGTCCACATAGTTCCTTAAACTGAATAACACAAATATGAGCCGGCTTCAAACGCTGTCTTGCAAGAACTTCTTTTGTGTTGTCTGCATGTTGTCCTTAGGTTGCATAACGCTAATAGGCACAGGCATCATCGTAATAGCATTGCACTAAAGCTTATGCAAGAGACCTCAAGGTCTCTTTAACAAGATAATGATGTTAAAATACGTAGTTAAATGTATCCTTTTTGATAAAAGTTTCAATTTAATAAAATAATAGGAACAGAAACAAACATTGAATAAAATCTCTGCATACATCTTTCTGCACTGCTTCAAAAGCTATTTCTTAATGATTGACTTTCCCCACTCTAGACCCATCCCCTTTGCAAGCTGTTTAAAAAATAAGCTATTTAACAATTCAACACATGAGTGGAATTCCTGGGATTAGGCTTAAGTCTGAGGGGAGAACAGCAAAGATTTCACTATCTTGGCTCTAATTGTAGCACAGGCTACCTTGGAATTCCAACAAAATAATTCAATTTTCTGCATGTTAATATGTGCCATTCATCACTGTTAGATCTAGGCTCTGTATTTGCCTAGCTGAAAAAACACTTCACTCTGTACAGTGCGGCCTGGCTTCTGGTGTTGTTTTAAAGAGGTCCACTGCTGTGTGCCGAAAGGGGCCCGGTTATGTGAGAGGCACTGTCTCCCCTCTGCGATTGGCTGGGCTCTTTTTTAACACCCGAGCTGAGGCCTCGTATTTTGGTTGGCTCCCAATTCCGCAGTCAGCTGGTCTGCACATTTGGCCGTGCGCTCATCGTCACACTTGAAGAAACTTGTTTTTTTCTCCTGGGGGGATGCATTGGTGCCACAGTTAGCGGGGAGCAATTTGGAAAATACACTCTTTAAATGCTGCCCTCCCCCCAGAGTGAGCCTTTTAAGGACTGTCTATACTCTGTCCTGCTTTTCCTCTTTAAAGCGAAGGCAAGTGTGAAATACGTAACTAGATGATGGGCCCGTGAAGACAAAGGAAAGGTACAGCTGTGCCACACATGCTTATATCCAACATCATTATCATCATTGAAAAACAGACATACCAGAGACAGGTATCAGCGTTTGTGCCCGCTTCTAGCTAAAAGGGTTGGTGAGGGTCAGAATGCACAAATTACAAAACATATCAAGTGACAATAGCATTGTGAAATGGATTTAGCCTGCTTAAAGATTACAACTTTACTGTTCAATGATTTGAACAAAAATTATTCAGCTGACCTATTTACAAGCCCTGATGGAGTTTCCAAAAAGTGTGGCCACTTTAGATACTCAAATATCTTCAAAAAACTTATCTTGAGCAGTAGACTGTCTGAGACCCCCTCTACAAAATACAGAAATTGTTTCTACAGCCATCATTTTCAATATTGTAAATAATCAATATTTGAATGTTTCACGTTAAGACAGGCTTTTGGGATCCTATCTTTGATTCTAAGACTTGTGTTCACTAATTTGAACTGTCAAGTTAACTTGGTACCATCACGGGCACAGGTTGTTTTAGGACCCAGACACAGACACAAGGGAACAGAGGGTTGTGGGAAAACAAAGATTTGATTAAACAAAACTAAACAAACCGTGGTAACAAAAACATGAAGAACAAACAAAACAAAATAAACTTGATCTACAAACACTACGCTAGACTACACTACATACTAGACAAGACTAGACTAGACTGACTTGAAAGCCTTGGTAGTAAACACACAAGACAATCCAGAAACAAGCGGTGAAACAAGACTAGTATATATAGGGGATTCCAGATGATTGCTAAACAGTGACTAACACCGGTGACTGATTAAGGGAAATGTTAGTGCAGGCCGAAAGAAAACAAAGGATGAATGAAACATGGGTTAGTGGAATGTTAATTAAATGATTGGTTGACTGAAAAACATGCTGGACTAACAGAAAAGATGAAGGTGAAACTCACTCAAAACAAATATTACATTTAATTAACAGCATTTAATTAACAGCATGAACTGAAACTTCCTCTCTAACTTCTTCAAAAGCACCTTCTGACCATACTAATTTTCTGCCCTACTCTTTAGGATGTTCAGAATAATTGTAGATTTTTTTCTTATTAGAAAATTTTACAAAAATGTCAGTGTTATATCAGTGTTACACAAGAATGTAGGTCCTGCTAGTATCCATGGAAACTGTTGTGTATTAGAGTGATAAAGCGTATGTTAGTGTG
>JAOVYW010039216.1:11555-26976 GCA_025775045.1 Hiodon tergisus | reverse complement strand
CCCCCCCCCCCCCCCCCCCCCCCCCCCCCCCCCCCCCCCCCCCCCCCCCCCCCGCGTCTCGAGATGTTCACTTCTGACATATGGCAATATGTTTAAAAGCCAATCTGAATTTTTAGCTCTAGTAAAAGGAAGATAAGATGAGAAGACTGAAAAAGCCCAGATGCTGATATTGTTTTTACAATGGAAAAACAATGCGGCTTATTTTCTCATGGATTCAAATGAGAAAAGTGAAGAAGCAGGTGTATCTTAAGCCATCTGAGAGGTGGCGAGAGACAAAGCGAAATCAGCATGGTACACTGACTGTGCACAATGGCAGGAAGGTAACCACTTAACCACTTCCCAGTCACTGAGACCGCTCACAGTGACACAATGGCGTGCCACTGCTAATTCTGCCGTGTAGCTAGGACCTATTGGGCTGGGTGGATATCCAAGGGGTCGATCGATGACTTTCAACGCCACAAGTTGTATCTCCTGGATATGCTGGTGAAGGCAGTTTCCTCTTTTTAATAAAGACGAGAAAGACCGGTATAACCCGCAGTTCACTAAAAACTGATGGTAGACACAGAAGAGAACAGAAGAGAGAGAGCTTCTGATGGGACTCAGCAGTAAACCAGCAGCAGTTGGAATTTCTGATTTGCGTTTCTGTCATTTCAAAGAGGAATAGACTCACTGGGCCTCATTAAGTCCCTTTACCTCAAACAAAAAGTAGAAAGTCACTTAGAATACGCCCAGATTAAAACGCTTCAAGTACAAACAGACGCCCCACTTACCACTTACCAGCATTAATTCTTTTTAACAGATATATGCAGGATAGCACAATTAGCTCTACTCTACTACAGTCAACAATATGTTTGTCCCAGAATACCAGAGTTGGTTGCTTCTTTCAAGGAGATCAGACGGAACTGAGAAGCTGTTTTTAAAAAGGCAGGGCGTTTAAATTGAGATTATACGCAGCAGAGCTTGCTAAACTTGGGAGTTTATATTGTCAACGCTGGAGCTGATTAGTTTAGTAATGTCACAGAGGGAGAGATTTACTCCCCTTTGAATGACGTCACCCTACATGGTGTACATGTTGAGTTGATAAATGACTGAAAGCAGACCACTGCGGTGTAAACGCGCGTTTATTTCAATGCCAGGACTAATGGCACGCCCTCTCTAATGACACCTCTCTGTGTTTCAATAAAAAACTCCACTGATAAAGTCAAATGGAGTCTGCAGCTCCTAACCAAAAGCGGCGCGAGCAAATTTTACACCTCACGTTTTTGGGCGGAGCCGAACAAACCAACGCAGCGTGCGATGGTCTTCACACCTGAGTGCACAGGGAGCACTTTGCACCCTAATGCTCTCAGAAAGGACAGTTAGTGAACAGGCCGCAGTGAAAGGATTACAGGGCTCCTCGAAAATGCCGTCATGTGTGGCCGTGCGATTCAGACATGATTGTACCATGCGTTCTAGGTGAGGAGCAGTGAGTGAGAAGGAGTCACACGCACGGCACATAAAGAGGAGTATGTAAATGAGGAAGGAGGTGAAATGTCAAGTGAAATGTAAGCATTTCTTTTAAAGGTAAACGCAATAGAGGTCGGGTGAGGGATGGGTGCGTTTCTTTTTTCATACTTCAACTGTTAGGAGCAAAGACAAAAAAAAAGGAAACATTGATAGTACAAAAGTGAAAGGTTTCCACGTCACTTCACAAGACAGGAACGTTCATAAAAACATCTCCCAGAATGCAGCATTCCCAATCTTGTTTGCCCCTAATAAAAATTCCAAAGGCATCAGTTTGGTGTTTAGGCAGTACAAAAAAAAAGAAAAGAAAAAGGTGAAACAGAAAGGCTTATTTAAGATTTTTAAAAGCTTGCATAAGCTGTTGGAGGAAACGGCGAAATTCTTTACTCCCTCTTTCGTGGGGCATCATTTTAGCTAGACATGCATCTGAATGTGTCAGGAATATGGTTGGCAATCAGGTCAGCAGCTATCCTCATCTGTTTTTCTTAATTCAGACTTCGTCATATGGTTGAAAACCAGTCTCGTTATTTTCTCAACTTCGAACTAAAACGAGGCCCGTCTCCGATAACTCCAGCAGGGAAGCGATAATTGCTGTTTCCACCAAGAGGTTACGGAAGCCCTTCACGTAGTTCTGTTAGTGAAAGGATTGTATGGTACTCTGAGGGAAAAACAAAACAAAACAAAAACACTTAGAATCCAGTTTGTTTTGAGTGAGTGGAAAACTACACCACCCAACAGGGGTTGCCGGCCCGTTCACAGTTTGCCCCAGGAGCGTTCGTTGACTGACCAGCCGATTGAAACGACAGCCTCCGACTCTGGGGGAGGGGGTCCGGGGAATCGAGCGCTAGCAGCGTAGCAAATTCAACGGCCAATCCCACAGTCTCTCCCATCAGATTTCTTTTGAATGGAGGCCCACGCCGTAGTCTCCCCGGTTATCTGTCCCCTTCCGACAGGCCAGCTGACCACACTCCCCAGTCTCCAGGGTCTGAGTTTCTGTTTGCTGTGAGGAAACGGGTGGGGTACTACCTGGGTTCCAGGCCCAGATTGAGACAAAGATGGAGGTGATCCAAGCAGCCTCTCTTAAGTGTTAATTAAGAGATATGGAAATCAGGGGAACCCCACACAGAGCTGCTGCAGGTGCAATGCACATTCATTTACTGAGCCTTTTCGTCTTTACAGTCTCGCCCGGTGCCAGTCAGCAGCTAAGCTAATAACATTTTATAAATCCAGAGCACACACCAACTGTTTCCCAGTTCCGCACTCGGTAACAGGCAAAGTTTTCCCGACACGCGGTTTTGTCGTCTCTGTTGCAGAACAGCTCGAGTTAACATGTGCATTTTTGGGGGCAGGACCAGGACGGGGGAGGGGAAAGTGCCCCCATTCATTCTCACTGCCCCTGGGTCTCCCACCCGGTGTCCGTCTGTAAGTCCAATTCGCTCCGGCTCGGGAGATGAGGAGAGAGCGAGCTCTGGCCCTGGAAGGGGTCAGCAGGGAGGACGGGGTGTGGGCGGGAGTCGGTCACCCCTCCCCTCCCCTCGCTATCCCCTCATAGGCCGGGGCGGGGGCTTGCCGATCTCCACGGAGATGTTGGTGTAGAGGGGGTGTTTCCTCACATGGACCACCCGATACGTCAGGGAGCTGATCCCGTCTTTCTTCATGGTGTTCTTGGTGTTCTGGATTTTGTTGAACCTGGAAAGACAAATGGAGAACGCATATTAAAACCAGTAAAATCCCAAAAAATTATTCATCGGCTTGGGTATTAGAACACTTGTAAAACAAGAGTCAGCATGTCATAATTTTGCTTGGTATTTTGGCTTGGGAATGTCCCCACATTGGCCAACAGGTGGCAGTGTGACCACAGTGCAGCAGAACCACCCAGAGCATTTATATGGGGGGGAGTCTCTTCCAAGGATATAGTCAAAGACATACCTCCATCATTATTTAAAACCCACCCTCACCTCGGTCAGCTAAATAAAATATCTATATTTGAATCCAGTAAAGGTTTTCTGAAGCTAGTATTTAGTCTCTGAAGTGCAGTAAACACTTCAATCCACTGTAACGTTTGCCCATGAACGTTATGAACAAAATCCAGCATTCCACCCTCGTTGCAGGACCTCACGCAAGTTGCCAGGACATGGAAATCCGATCTGTCCTCTTGGCTGCGACCCTTTCACCAGCCACATTCAGCCCAGGGCGCCTTAACTCGCACCCATCCGTTTCGGATCCAGCAGGAGGCAGGCTAGGCGAGAGAGGCACCCAAGACCGTCCCGTCTGTCTGAGTAGATGCGGGAGCAGACGAGAGGCATCTGTCCATCACTTCACAAGAAGGCTTTATGATATACGTCAGTCTACATGTTTTATTAACGCCCTCTTATGTGTTTGAGAGCAGCCTGAGCAGGGCAAACCTTCAAGCTAGAGAAGAGGGAGGGTGGGGAGGGAGCGAGCGTGTGTTAAACAAGTCAACTAAAGGCTTCCCTGATTTATGTTTTGGTATCCACTCATAAATCAGCCAGCCAGCTACAAAGGCTATTACACTGCCCAAAGCTTATGGTTAACGAATTAACATCGAACGACGTGACAGTGCGGAACGGCTCCTGTTCGGTAAATAAATATTCGGGTTCGACAGTGCGAGGCGGCGCAAACTAATCCTGGAATCTTTGATGAATGGCTGCCCTCTCGTCTTTTGGGGAAGCGCACTGTCTCGTTACCGCGCTTTACACGGAGAATATCAGCTGTAATACGAGCGGACATGGAGAGAATACGCAGGTACATGGGTCATGAAGCTCGGTCCGCAACCATGAGAGGAGAGGACGGAGTATAAGAAAGAGGACCGGAACCACATGTTATGGATTAGAGGGCACTAGTCCAATATGTGCCACTGTACCGAAACACAGCTGTGGCACCGCGCTGCATGTCCCTACGGCAGGGAATTCCCCCCCGGTCAGCGTCGGTCCATGGGACAGGGCCGTTTGAGTTACCGCCGTGGTAGGGGACCTGTGGGGATGCTGGAGGCCCAGACAGCTGCAGGGCAGGCCCGCTCCGAGCTTGCCTTCCCGGGGCCCATGGACGGGGAGGGGGATCGAACTCATTTGTTTTCTGTTCGGGTGGCACACCTACACATCAAACAACGGGGTCTTGTTTATGCGGGCCGTGCCACAGGAAGTGTAATTAACAAGACTGATGAACTCCAAAGTACAATTCTTTCCAGCTACATTTAGGGTTCCAGCTATAGCGGTTCTGTAGTTAATGCATAGTTAAGTAGTTAATGTACTCTGTATTCGACTTATATAACAGTATTACAGTTGCTTCTGCACTAATCTAAACAGCCTAGCAGTCAGAATGCATGGCTTGGAAGCTTGAATCAATACGGCCTTTGTTTTGTAGTAACTGACATTTTAAACTGACAACCTGATCTGTTCAATCAAAGTGGTGTTCAAATCAAATGCCATCTGTTAGCATCACAAAAGGGCTCATGCGTCTTGCAGAGAGAGATCTTTTTCTTGACTACTATATTAACATAATTCAAGCACGGAGTACCAGGCAGTTAGCGGTTCAGGTTAGGTCGATCCAAGAACCAAGCATTTCCCAGCTGGACCCACTGGGAGGGGTCACTGGCTTCCAGTGCCTGTCCTGAACTCTAACCTACTTCTCCCAGTTAGTCTACATTCAAAGGCCTTTCCTTCTGTTGAACCTTTGTGATTTTTTATTTATTTGATCTATAATTTATCACTTTGAAGGCAAACCTGGACTTACTTGGAATGGGGATTGTAACTTTAAAATAGCATTGATGTATATTATTGGTTTTTATAGCAATTTTTATATTCCTATATACATGATCCGTGGTTAAGAATGTAATCCTGTACAACACAGCAGCTTCCGCGAGGAGCCAGTACGTTGTTTCGACTTACAGCTTCTTTTTTAGAAACGCATCGTGCCATAACAATTAGGATAGGATAGTAATTAAATCAAACCCTAAAAGACAGCTCTGTGTGTTAATGAATGGGGTTGCAAGGTGCCAGCGGCGGTAGCCCTGATTTCCATGTGTTAATAGAAAATAATTTCCATACATTTGTGAATGGCCCAAAAAATGAGCTCTCTGTACTGAACATTTTACCCTCTTATTATGTGCCCATCTTGGGGTGGGGTCTTTTAATATTCAGCTGACATTAACCCGTGCACAATTGAATCACTTATAGATAAGTTATTTACCCACATCCTGAGCCCAGCCATCCCTCCACACTGATAGCAAATGTTCTCCAATAAAACCTGTCCACCAACACCTCTTAGAATTAAAAGGCCTTTTGAAATTCTATCAATCTGGAGCCTACGAATCAGAACAGCCATCAGAGAACCCCAAACCATGTTTTAATTGGATTATAAATTAAAGTGAGGCTTCTCAATAGAGTCCTCTTTTCCCTCTTCAAGACATCCATGAATTATTTATCAGCCTAAACTTAATTGTGTCCCCGGCACCCTTGCAGAAGAGGCAGTGTTCCGGTATCCAGTATCGGCTCGGGTTCCAAAATGAAGTGAGCTGTCAGGAAACGCCACAGACGGGGTGGCGATATTTATCACACAGACGGGATTTCTCCTTTTCCCCGTGTCTGATTCATCGTTTTTATTACGCCCACTGCCAACTGCTCCACTTGGGTCTTTCATCGCTGTCGGTGTGAACGGGGTTGTGGACAGGGCTCCTGGTGCCCGCCGTTACCCGCCGTCAGAACTGGACGGCAATACCAGGCCCTGGCATCTCATCTGAAGGGCACTGAGTTTCCACTCTGAAGCGTGTTACCTTTAAAAAATGGCACCTCATTTAGAGACAACTAAAATCCAATTAAAATTCCAAAACTCGCCCCTGATAGGAGAGGCCCCATTATGTAAAACTGCAGCCTTTTCCGTAAAATTCAGCCATGGAAATAATATAATTTTAACCAAATTTCTGCAAAATCTCTTCACATCTGCACAAAGAGCACCATTTACAAAACCATCACTGGCGATTCGCTTAAGAGTGGCATAAAGCGACTGTATAGCTTTTAAACTGGATCTGACATCACAATCACTGTTCAAACCTTTTAGTCTGTAACTAACACTTAACTCATATCTGCTAAACACTGCTACAATGCTTTACAGCTGTTAGCTGTTAGCGATTTCTCACTTTAAAAGTGATCGCATGCCTTGTCCTGCTCGACGTTCTCCGAAATGATAAACGGCTTTGTGTGGCACACCCCACATGAAAGGCAGGGAACGCATTCCCCATACGCAGCCTGAGCTCGGAGGTAAGATTCTAATTGTTTAGTCAGCGTAACCAAAAAGACGTCTCCGCCGCGCGTCTCCGTGATGAGAGGAACCATCAGCAGCCGATGGCAGACGCAGCCGTCTTTGTCAGGCAGCGGCAGTCACGGAGCGTCGACATCACTCCGATCACCTGCCACAAAACGGGAGACAAATAAACACTGCTACGCTCCCCCAGTCGCCAACAAGAGGCCTACTTACAGAGGAGCCATTATCAACACGTTTCAAGTCATTAACTTCAGCAACACAAACCAATTCATTTCCCCCTGCCGTTGTCTCATCTGGCTTGGAAATGAGTTTATCATGCACTTGAAGTTTTTCAAAGTGCGTTCATTACGGCGATTGTCTGGGGCGCTGATCGCTCAGTCTGCGCTTCTAAGACACCGATATCTCCGGGCTCCTAAAGCGTGGGGTTTCTGATGGAAGGGAGGCTTATTGGGCGGTCGCGTCGCCGTCGCCACCCCCGCAGTTTTGCCAGCCTATCCAAGTCAGCATTGTCTTGGGCTTGAGAGCCACTGATAAGCGAGGGGGGTGATAACTTTGACAGATTGATCCTGATTCCTGTTAAATTGTATTCCAAACTGCTCGCCTGCACAGAGTTTCTGTGAGAATAGGAGGACCACATTAAAAAAAGGCACCATCGACTACTCTGTTTAGAGCCATTGATTGGCAGGTTCAAAATACTCATTTTAACAGCGTATAGAACAATGACAGCTTCTCTGTTCCACTGACAACTGAGGCGATATCTGGCTGGATGATCTATAGGGCAGAAATCCTGCTAACAACAGGGAGAGCATCAACAGAGTTATTAAAATTGTGATCATTTATCATCTGGGATTTTGCCAGAAAACGGCCTTGACGAGTTACATAACTATACACGTTTACAGAGAAGTCAGTTAGAGAGTATATATATACATACATACAAAAAAACCAAAAAAAAACATTAGGAAACATAATTCAAAAATAATTCTCTTCACAGAATGAAACAAACCTTCCAGTACAGACACATAATACACATGGTATATAACTTTAAGGTATTTTGCTATTAGAGATAATTTGTAATTATGGTAGCCTTGCATTTTTATGTTATCTAAATAACCCCAGCTAGATTTAACAGGACACAGACATATTGGTGTGAGGCACTAAGAAGTCGTGATAAAATTCCACAATCAAAAGTTGAGCTCCCAAACAAAACATAGTTGTTGTTGCAACTTCCCAATTGGATGCCACTGTAGCTACTTAGGTTTAATTAATTATTTACAATGTGTCATGATGAAAAACAAGCCCCGAGTGAGGAAAAAAACAGTGTTGAAAAAAATCAATTAGCTAGCCAGACAACAGATTTATTGAATCATTAAGAGTACATTTTTTGTAATGTTAACTGAAAGTAGAAATGTGTGAAAATTTTCATCTCATTTTTTAGTGTAAAATGCTTTAGACTAGATTCAGAGAGAAATGCCTGGGTGTGAAGTGGCAAAGGGGTATGGTGTGAACAACTCAATCAACCTAACAATGACTAAATTTGGGCATTTTCTTTCTTTTCGACTAAAGAAAACATTTTTGGGACACAATTTAGTGCTAAGACCTAATACATAGCTTGATCAGCGCCCTCTTCTGAAATTTCACAAAAGAAAGGGTCTGGCAGAGGCCGATCTCCAGGGGTGGAGGATAGGGGAACGTCTTCTCCGAAATTGTTCCTTCTCTTAAGGAAAGGGAACTCGCTTCAAAAATATTTTCCTTAAAATCGCCAGAGCTAACGTGAAGCTTGCGCGGAATTTCCAGCTGAATAAACGTTGAAGCAGACGTCAGCATCAGGAAATGTGTTCCAAAGGCTCCATTGGTGTTGACCTCAAAATCATAGCTAGCTAGCAAACATAGCGCAAAAAAAGTTTTCTCTCACAACACGAATTAAGCGACTGCGTGTAACAATAGTTTAAGTAAGAAATTGACAAATAGGAGAGACACTTAGAAATAACTCAGACTTTGATGCTACGTCTGCACATGCGAATGAATGAATAAATACATAAATGTGTGTCATAAAACGGGTGTCACGGCCATTTAGGCAAAACATACTTTTAAACAAAGTAGCTAGCTTCAGCTATGTTATGCATCAAAACATTTGCAATTTAATACCCACATGTAAAAACAAAAAATGAACTACAACATCAGTAATTTGCTCAAAAAACAAAATACAAACATATTAGCTTGCCAACTTGGTGAGATGGAAATATGAGCGTACTGTCAGCACTGTCACACGCAAAATGTAAACAATTTCGTAACTAAGGCGGATCGGTTAATAGATTGTGCTGTATATAATCAAGGCACACGTATTAAAAATTGATTTCAGCAAACACCAGAACACTGGAGGATGTTCTCAATTCAAGTTTCTTTTCTATAAACCTTCCGCCTGACATGGTTTGAAAGCAAATGAGCTACTCATTTCAAAGTAGAATCAACAAACAGCAGTAAATAGTTGACTGTAGGATTATTATGTAAACAGATTTCTCTAACATGACAAGAAGGTACAGGTAAAAAATGTCACAACATGCTCACTGTTCTATCCCAAAAATCATCTTGATACACCTACTAACACTCAGAATAACATAACATTTTTTATTGGGCATCCATGTGTTTCACCATGCTCGTAACAGTTACATTATATATAATTAGTAATAATAAGTACTAATAAGAAATTGAAAGCAGTTGAGTACTTATTCATGATTCTCAGATATGGTGATTTAAATACTTTCCTATAGGTACTGATTATTTGTCTTTATTAATACAAACTGACACAATTAAAATAACAATCGTCGTGTTTATTTAATTGCGCTGCAGGCTAGAAAAACGTCCAGCACAGGTTTAAGTAACCAACCACAGTCTGTGAATCATCCACGGCATGAGCTGTGCAAGACCTCAAATGCAAGACCTTAAAAGCAAGACCTCAAATGCAAGACCTTAAATGCAAGACCTTAAAAGCAAGACCTTAAAAGCAAGACCTCAAATGCAAGACCTTAAAAGCAAGACCTTAAATGCAAGACCTCAAATGCAAGACCTTAAAAGCAAGACCTCAAATGCAAGACCTCAAATGCAAGACCTTAAATCTCAGCATGAGACCCATGTATGCACTTCATTATTCCTTAATTGGACATGGAATTTAATCTGACATTTGAATTTCAAATGTCAAGGTATTTAAAAAAAACAAAAACATTATTTACAGATCCATTATTCATCAAGGCCAGCGCCATTTATATTTTAACCAAATGTACATATTTGCATCTGTATATCTAAAAAGTTGGTGTTGTAATAACGGTAATGTTAAGTTTAAGAGCTAAGTGCTTGAAACTGTTCTGATCAAATATCATGTGAAGTTGTGTTCCGAACATGATTTTTTGACTATGGTGTGTGTGTGAGTGGTTATTTTTTTGAATATAATTGCAGTATGAATGTAACTCTCTCATAGCTGGAACAACAGTGGCACTTTGGGGGACTTAGTCTATTTGGAATGCATCATGAGGCCTGTGCACACTACAGATAAAAATTAAATCTGGGCTTCTTACATTCTCAGTCTCACCAACCGGCAATGGTTTGTACCCACACTATTAATACATAGTTCTTAAATTTATATTGCTATGGAAATCAACTATAAATGTAATTCTATCTCATATTTGCCCAATGTGCCTTATTACTACAATGTGCCTTGTTCAAACAGCAGTATGTAATTTAGGATGTTTAGAAATAGAGTACATTCAAATGTAGTGGATACATTTGTAAAATAACAAGTTTTTTCTCCTTATTTCATACTATTTGTGCCTGATCAATCACATATCACAAATATAAATCCTTTTGTGACAGTTTCACAGCTTAAGCTGTAAACTGTAGTCAAACATTGGTTAATATGTTAATATGCTATGTATAATTAACCGTGAATAATAAAAATTTAAATATTAGAAAGCATCGTTTTCAGGGTCCTGAGGCATTAAAACATTTTACTAAATCCGACAGCACCTGAGGAAGTGCGGGCCGTTTCCTAAATTGGTAGGTTAGTACAAAGTTAGCCAGGATATTCCACAGAACAAAGTCACAACGTAAAGTCATTTATGAGTCACCCATTTGAGGACACTGGTCTTCAGTGCTAAAAGAATGAGGCATTAACGTCACGATCGCCTGTTTCCTGTATTTTAATCTGGGAATGAATCTGTACCAACTGCAAATAAATAGTCATCCTGTGTTAAAATGCACAGAAAGTTCTTTAACTTTATAATACGTAGAAGTCAGGTCAACTTCTGTTCACTGAAAGATACATTTTTGGATGCCCAAACATTTGCATACAACTGTAATTGTAAACTGAAATTTAAAAGCCTTTAAAATACATGCTTGATTAGAAACTTTAAGTTCTGGCAAATAATATAGCATCAAGTGAGACTGACACACTGACCCATAAAAGCCAGCCAACATTCTCAGCTATCCATCGGCAAATATCATCTCATGCTCATACGACGTTCCCTTTACTCATAAACAGGGGGGCACTTTCTTTACCAATAGCGAGGCCAGGTTTTGCTGACTGGTGCAGATGTGTGACTAAGCGGTGACTGACAGTGTATGGTGGAGGGGCGAGGTGTGGTCCTCACCTCTGGGGGTTGGGCTCATTATGCTTGTCCCTCTCGTGCTTGATCATCCTGTAGCGTCCGATGCGTACGTCGGGCCGGGACACCTTCATTCCGTTGAGGGTGATTCTACACAAAAGGACAAAGAGAGTCAGTTTTTAACTCGGGGCTCTGAATTCAGCAAGCACACTTTCCTGTGGAGCGAGTTTGTCGTCACGGGAACCCTAGGCTTAAGGCCACTCATCTCAACCTGATTGCAGTGTTCCTGGGAAGAAAAAAAATAATAATGCGATTTTGATGATCCATCTTCACCATGTTATTCACATGATGTGCAAAGACCCCAATGGTCTACTGTACAAATATAATAAAACCGGAAGGGTGTGGGCCTTGTCCTTACGTTCCCCCTAATGGGCTTTTGAAAATAAAGCTTTTTGTGGAGTTGAGGGTTTGTTTTTCCCCAGGTGGGTTTGGCTGCTGTGAATCTGCGAGGGACTCAGGTCCCATGGAAAAGACCTACAGAGGCCGAGGTTCTTTATTATCAGGACACACCCAGGTCTCCACTCGACAAGCTGCTGTGAATCTGCGAGGGACTCAGGTCCCATGGAAAAGACCTACAGAGGCCGAGGTTCTTTATTATCAGGACACACCCAGGTCTCCACTCGACAAGCTGCTGTGTTTCCTTTCCCCTTTTTAACTACAATCAACATAACATAATAACAAAAACAATTTAGCTCCAGAGTCTCCAAACGGTTCAACAAAGATATAAAGAGATATATTTTTTTATATTTACATAATTAATACAACTCTTGTCATTACTTCTATTGCAAATCAACTGAAATCCTACTATTAAGCAACCACTGCACTTGTAAATTAGCTTAAGTGATTTGGGTACAAATGTATAATTACTATTTACTACGAAATTTCCCATGCATTTGTATTGGTGTTCTTTTACAAGGCGATGTATTAATGGTTGTATTTAGTTTATCTTCTAAGGATGTGTGTGCGTGCGTGTTTGTTTGTGTGCATGTGTGTGTAAAGAAAGACAGCACGCAGTCACAAATGTTTGACGTCTGAGACCAGGCCAGTGTATGAGCTAATGCATTTTCCCCCATGATGCTTTTGGTGGGCTCAGCCCCTCAAGAAGAACAGACAGATTTCTGCAGGACTGTCCTCTATTAGACTGGAAGTGGCCAAGCCTAACTTCACTGCTCGCCTCTCAGAGCACTCAGGCATCCAGCACACAATCAAAACAGTGTTTCACCTCATCAACCCGGAGTAAAGTAAATGTCAGTTAGCTACTCGGCGTAAACACTTTCAGCTCCAGAGACTTCCTGAAGAGGCTGATCTTTGCAGCCAGATGTCCCTCATGGAAAACAATAGCATTTGTTTTATAATCTGCAGTTTGAGCTGGATTGCTTGAACAGTCCGACAATAATACTCTCTCCCTTCAACACTGCACAGCACATCGATGTGCAGTAGGAGAAAATCTTAAGCACAAGTGAACATTATATAGCCAAATCATCTAGAATTCAGAAAGTCTTCGCTTTGGTGGGGAGGTGCCAGAAAGCAAAAGACCATTTAGGACAAACTGACAAACCCAAGAACTAATATGATAGCGGCATGGTCGTGAGTCCCTCCCTGGTCCCTGACTCAGACTTAGACAAATGCCTGGCCCCAATTCCCTGTGTGTGTGTGTGTGTGAGAGAAAGCTTTTTTAATGGGCTTCATTTTCATGAACTGAATCAATTTACTACGATAGGTGCCTGGACCAGCCCGGAGACGTATCTATGAAAACGTCTGTGACCAACGGTTTTTAATTCAACACAAAATGCATGACCTCTTAACATCGCACATAGTGCAGACCCCATTATCTCGGCTGATACACGGATGCTTCTCATTCTTATTCTCCCCCCTTACACGCAACACTGCACATCCGTGTTCTCATAAATGACTTCCCATCCGTCAGCCACCTGCAGCAGTTCCTTTTCCTGACGTTTTATTTTAGCTCGGCGCTACGTGCTAACAGGCCCTCAACTTTGGGAGGGGGAGCTAATAATTATTCCTGAATAGTTTTGTTTAGAATAATGAACTCTTTCATTTTAACCTTGAAGAAATTGCGAGCCAACATCAGGAACAGAAGCGCTGCTGGCTTATTGAACAGCCATTTCGCTCGCTGTGCACAGTGGGGGCTTCCTTACAAACGCAGAGCCGGAAAAAAAGCCAAATAAATACCGCCTGTTCCTGTTCTGCCAGATAGATGGTCGAACAGTTTAAACCTTTAAAAGGAAGCCGAATATTTTTGATCAGTGAAGAAAAACAGGGAGAGGCTCCATGGGAGAGAATCTCTTAATGATCTGGTCGTGGGGCTGACAAAACGCTTATCTCTCGCCGCATCTATCAGACAGGCGATTAAAATATCAGGCTGAGGGAATTCGACATGCAAGGGTAACACAACGCACAGAAGCGATGCACAAGTTCGGACGCAGGGCAAAGGGTGCGCCTCGCTTTGTATGCCAACATAAAGTAAGACAAAAGCACAGATGGAGTAAATGGCCGCTGCAGGGGCGTCCCGTGCGCGTCGACTAGGCATCAGCGCTGCATCTGTCGGTTAACTAAGCTTGGATGAGCACAAAGGCAGCCTGCACTTACCCAGCACCCAGCCGAGTAGCAATGTGAGCCTGCCTTAAAAACGCAAAATAATTTTATCTGGCGCGCATTATCTCACTACCAGAATTCCAGTTCCAGTTTAGAAAAGACTGACTCACAAGCATGACTGAAATGTATTGATGAAGCCGTAGAAAATAATTCAATAAAATTGTAAATATATAAAAAATAGATTTTAACATGGTATTGCAATTCAGTATACTATTCATGCCTATGTTATGCTTAATGTTAACGCCAGTTTTTAGACATTCAATATAATCAGGTAAGTTGTGGTATTAGGTCCGAAAATGTACTTAATAGTAATTACTGTATAGGGATGTTAGTACACCTAAGACTCTGTTAAGTCAAAACTGTGGGGGGTATATCGGTTAACACATAAATTTATCAGCTAGCATGTACAGTCATCGTTTAACATGTACCGTTAACAGTTAGCGTGTGCAGGTATTAGTTACCGTGTACAGGTATCGGTTAACGTGTACAGGTATCAGTTAATGTGTACAGGTATCAGTTAACGTGTACAGGTATCGGTTAATGTGTACAGTTATGAGGTGAGGACTTATTGGAGCACCTGGTTAATGCATTATAAAAAAAACACATTCAGCCTGTTCTATCTTTGTCCATCACTTAAAATAGCTATAACTGAGAATAAACCGTCCTCATATATTCGCAGACACCATCCCTGTTCAAAAACTACTTAAACAATTGCAGTGATACCAGTCTCCTGAACCACGCACTCACAGAGAGAACACAGGTAAAACATTGGGATGACATTCTATTACTTCAAGCATATTCCCAAGAGCAATTTCATTTCTATAAAAATGTGGCCACAAAGCACTATGCAATGCACGCCAACACCACATTTACACAGAGAGGAACTGCTGTCATTGGGCCTATTTACATGCAGAAACTGAACAGTGAACAGTGAAACTCCTGCTTACTCATTTAAACGTGCTTTTATTCCAGCTGAAGCTAAAATGTAACCCGACTGGGGAAAATGACTGGGGCAATCATTTCAAAATGGGAGTAATTTAAATGACACCAAACATCCCGGGAGGAGCCGTAATAGTAATAATAGTAATAATAATAATAATGAGATGAGGAGACATGAGGAGCGATAGTAATAATAATGAAAACGAGGAGACATGAGGAGCAATAGTAATAATAATGAGATGAGGAGACACGAGGAGCAATAGTAATAATAAAGAGACGAGGAGACATGAGGAGTGATAGTAATAATAATGAGATGAGGAGACATGAGGAGCAATAGTAATAATAATGAAAACAAGGAGACACGAGGAGCAATAGTAATAATAAAGAGACGAGGAGACACGAGGAGTGATAGTAATAATAATGAGATG
>JAOVYW010039216.1:0-11455 GCA_025775045.1 Hiodon tergisus | reverse complement strand
AGAGACGAGGAGACACGAGGAGTGATAGTAATAATAATGAGATGAGGAGACATGAGGAGCGATAGTAATAATAATGAAAACAAGGAGACACGAGGAGCAATAGTAATAATAATGAGATGAGGAGACATGAGGAGCGATAGTAATAATAATGAGACGAGGAGACACGAGGAGCAATAGTAATAATAATGAGATGAGGAGAAATGAGGAGCAATAGTAATAATAATGAAAACAAGGAGACACGAGAAGCAATAGTAATAATAATGAGATGAGGAGACATGAGGAGCAATAGTAATAATAATGAGATGAGGAGACATGAGGAGTGATAGTAATAATAATGAGATGAGGAGACATGAGGAGCGATAGTAATAATAATGAGATGAGGAGACATGAGGAGCAATAGTAATAATAATGAAAACAAGGAGACATGAGGAGCGATAGTAATAATAATGAGATGAGGAGACATGAGGAGTTGCTTAGCAGATGGTTTTAACCAGAAAATACTTACACAGTTTACAATTTCTACATACATCCAATACATAGCTGGATATTTACTAAAGCAAGTCACGTTTGCTTGCTCAAGGATACAACTACGCTGGGTAGGTATCAGCTATACCTATACCTCCAGCTTCTCTTAATGGGGCAAGTTCAGATTTTGCTATAATTGAGATCCGGGCCGGAACTGTACCTTACCTCACGCCTCAAACATTTCGACACCAAAAAACAAAATAGCTGATTACTTATTCTAGGTTTTTTTCCCCTGTCCCTGGAGACCCCCGTCCGGTGAACACGCCATCACGCCACGTCGTTACTTTGCATTTGTCAGCATGTTTGTTGTTTACTGTAGTCCTAATGAACTGGAAAAATGAAAGCACTCATCCTTACTTTATGTTGGCAACAGATTACAGTGGGAAAGCGTGGCTGACGACGTATGGAGGAATGACCACAGTACACCTGATAAATTGTATAAAATGTATTTCGTTAGGGGATACCAATATTAAGTTTCTTTCCCTTAAACATGCCACTGGTTTTATTTTTCCTCAGAGAAACCTACCATGCAGATGAAAAGGCGACCTGAGGTTAAGGCTGACCTGACCGTTGACAAACGTGGGCCCTATGGCGGACACGTGCTTGCGAGACTTGCAGTCTTTGTCAATAGGCTCACGTTACAGGCACACAGTTTGCGTTTATAGTTTCCTGCAGTACTGCTTTATTAATTGGTCACTGAGTAAAAGTGAAGCCGTCTGGTATAAATAAATAAAACACCAATGAGTCTTACCCCATGGTGACTCGTCAGTATTGATATTAGACAAGCTGAGGCTACACCAGGTGGACAGAGCTGAAACTAGATAGCTTTCTGCCGTTGTGTGTAGTCTCTAATGCTACCCCCTACCTCCCACTCCCCTCCCCAACGCTGTTGCCTGACTGCTTTCACTCCAGTCCCCTCACTCCACCAATTTGGAAAAACTAAAGCACCTGTACGAAGCACCTGCCCCCGTTCAAGTAGGTTTCCGGGCTGCGCCGCCGTAGCTTATCTAATCCTTTCCAAAAAAGCGCCAAGAAGAACGATGATGAGAGGGCAACGAGTGGAAATGCCAGAGAAGAAATAGGAACCAGACTATTTGACCCCGTGCTGCACCAGAACAGAGGCTTGGAGGGCCTATATGATTTGCTGATAAATGTGTTTTTCCCTCAGCCTGGATCAGCAGTGAACCAGTGTTTTCCTTAATGGAGGATAAAATGAAGAGAATCAGTTAATCCTGATGGCCCCTGGCAGTGGGAAGAGCGTTATTCAGGATCCCCAGAAAAAAAACAAATACAACTGACACAGCTATGACCTGAGCTGACGGGGCCCAGAAGCGACAGCATGTCTGGTTTAGGCAAGTTACATTCCTAGCATTATCTCTTGACTGTGTGCGAAAACCAGTTTTTTGGCAAGCCCTGGACATGCAGCCCTGGCATGTGTTCAGATAATTAACACTCCTGGAGCAGCCCTGGTGCACCCCCTTTTGACTGGATTAATTCAGATTTTCACCAGATCTCCTTGTTCTGTAGTTCATTTAATTGCCTTGGACCTCTCCACAGGGCTGCGGTCTCTGAAGGGGCGGTGCCTAGTAGCGATGGAGGATCTAGCTGGGAGAGTGCCGCTCCTGTAGGGGGCTGGGACGATATGGGATATTTTATATATGGGATATCTGCTGGCAGGCTGTTGTGGGGGCTCAAACAGAGGCAGGGCGATCGGAAGCTGGGTCCAAGGTACACCTCGTGTGATGGTGCGAATTTGCACTAGACTCATAAAGCAAGCACACAGCCAGGGATTGAACACATTTCTGCACTCTGGAACACAGGAATCAGGCAGCCTTTTTAGTGGATTTATGTGTGTTACATCAGACTGAAGGGAAGCCAAACACCCACCCAGCGTCTCTCTGAGAGCCAGAAAAATAAAGGGGACCGACCAAAGTGGTTACACAATTACTTTGCTTCCAAAGCACTATATTTAATGGAAAATAACGAATAAGAAAGAAAAAAGATCTTTATTTTTAAAAACCTTCCCAGACAATCGAGAGAAATAAACAACTTAGAGAAGAGTGACACCGAATGCCCTATAAAAAACTCATGAAGTTTTAACATCCACCTGTACAATGCAGGTCTGAAAAACAGTATTTAAAAAAAAAATAGTGTTCTTGTGTCAAAGGTCCCGTGCGGGAGACAAAAGGCCTGTCACCATGATGACTCCCTGCGCAGCTCTGAGGAGATTTTTTGCTAGCCGCTTTTGCTAGCTGGTGCGCGTGAGGGTACTTGACCAAATGCAAAGACGTTTCAGCCATCTTTGTCGGTCGGCTGTACCTCTCGTAGCTATTCCGGTCGGCATTTGTTTACTCGACTATTCTTTACCAAGACAACCTCCTTCCCAGCTCCAGGCACCAGAGTTTCAAACACACGAAGGCAGCAAAAATATCTGTCC
The DNA here is from genome assembly GCA_025775045.1 of Hiodon tergisus. Lineage (NCBI taxonomy): Eukaryota > Metazoa > Chordata > Actinopteri > Hiodontiformes > Hiodontidae > Hiodon > Hiodon tergisus. The sequence continues at coordinate 8,493 of JAOVYW010039216.1, read as the reverse complement.
ATTCAATTAAGTTTTTTCAAGGGTGAATTGGCCCGGAGAAATATGTTATGACAGAGTTATTATTGCGAGGGAATTTTCCCCAGGACACTATCCAAGGGCAGCCGTTTTCTTATCTGCCCCGGGGACTTTAAGTTTGATGGCGCTCGGAGAGGTGCGACTGCAGAGGCGTGCGTGGGATTGTTCCGAAAGGCCACGACGCCCCAGGAGTGTGATATTCGCCCGCCATTCGCCCCGGTCGGCGGAAGCACCACTGTGTCGGGCTGGGTTTGCAGGGGAAACTCTACATCTTACATCCCCAGCTGCACCCTGGGAGCAGTTTTTGCTCAAACGTTGATAAAGCGTTTGGGGGGGGGAAAACAAACAAAACCAAAAAGAACAGACAAGCTCTTTCACCCCGTCAGCGCCCATTGGAGAGATTCGTGGCGAGTTCGTCGCCGCGGTTACTCGTTATTCGTGCAGTTATCCATGTGCCCAGCCTGACATCAAAGCCGAGCGTGCGGCCGGGAATAGAAAATGCGACGGAACCCGGCTTCGGTTCCTGTCAAGCAAGCGAGCCGCGGGGCAAATCGGACTTATTGGGCAGGTCCTCCTGTGAACTGCAGCGCGTGACAGTGCCGGGGGTCAGCCTGGGTGCGATCCTCGCTACGCCGCCAGAGAGCAGCATGTGATCGCTTCGGCGGGTCGCCAAGGGCCTCAGCAAAAAAAGGTCCGTTTCCGCGTGCCTTAAATGTAACCCCACCCTCTCCTCAAGCCCAACCTTAGCCCCAAACACCAAGACACAGACTGAGTTTGTTTTTTCTGGGGCAGTTTTCTGCACTGCTGAATACAGATCTGACAGCTCTGTCTCCCAGGAGTGGTTGTCTTCTGTGCCTCCGGGGTACCAATTCACCCAGGGATTGGAAACAGGCCTGCCAGACCACAATGGCCACTAGCGCGTGACAGATGAGCACAGATCTTGTCACTTGCACGCTCAGGATTCTGGTTGAGCACACAGCCGAGTGTGACATGCTCTGGACCACTCTCCTTTCATCAGGCAAACGATCGACAGGCAAGGTACAGTCCTTCGCCGTAAAGCAGCGCTTCGGCCAGTGACAACACTTAGATACACAAAGCGTTTGTCAATGAATCTCCCAAGGGCTATCATCCCACACCTTATCTGCTCCACATACTTGACAATATCAATTCCATGCTTACAAAAAAGGAACGCACGACATTTAAACTCATTTCTACAGCACCTGAGCAGGCCTTGAAAGGCATTCCCTATAAGCGCTGAGACATTGAGCCTGATGCGCATGTGTCTGCATGGTGCCCACTCTAACTCCCTCCCCTCACCGGAGCTGTTCATCGCCCTCCAATACATCGACTGGAGCGGGGGAAGCAAACAATGAAAGAGGAAGAAACAAAACGCTTCTGGGGAACGCTTGATAGGATTTGATGGACGCTCAAAATCTTCACGTCATTTCCTGTCCTCTTTCCCACCGCACCTTTTCATTCCTGATAGGATAGCACAGGGCACGGGGGGGGGGGGGGGGGGTGGGGTTGGATTGAGGATTGAGGACCCCTAATCCCCAACCTCCAGCTACCCGGCAGTAAAACAGCTGCAGATGGTAACGGGAGCGCGAGGCCCCGCCTCTTTCCCGACCGCCTCGGGTCCCTCCTCTTTTTATTGTCTTATCGCATTACTGGTTACCTCCAGTCACAGACTGCCCACGCCGAGCCAATGGAGCTATTCATTATCTTCTGAACCGAGTGTCAGCGAAACGAGGAAACTGTATTCCCGACATTCTCTGTCAGACGCAAACGTGCGTTTGGAAGTCAAACACTTTTACAAGCGAAAACGAGAGGAGTAGTGACGTACTGGGGAAGGTCCAGACAGTCACAAGTTACAGGACCTACTCCCCTTTTTAACATTGCAAAGATTTTACCTATCGACACACATGGGCATCTGGCTCAGAGCTGGAAGAGACTGTCACAGTCACAATGGTGGTGGAATAGTCAGTATACGTTTAGCGGCAGCATTTAGCGACGGGCTGCACGGACATGAGGATGGACGGGTTAGGCCCAGCGGTGTTCTTTTACAGAGTGCCTACAACTGCATCTTCCTCAACCGAAGCCCCGTGGGACTCTCAGCCTCCAGGCAGGGTGTGTGTCGGGCCCTTACCAGGCAGGGCGCGTGTATAACCTTACCGAACAGGGCACGTGTATAACCTTACCGAACAGGGCGCGTGTATAACCTTACCGAACAGGGCGCGTGTATAACCTTACCGAACAGGGCGCGTGTATAACCTTACCGAACAGGGCGCGTGTATAACCTTACCGGGCAGGGCGCGTGTATAACCTTACCGGTTATAAATGTCGTCGTCCTCCCCTCCCCAGCCCCAGTACTCGTTGGGGAAGCCGTTGATCTTCAGGAACTGTTTTTTGCTAAGCCCAGAGACTCCTCCAAAGTACCCTGCATAGGGCAGCCTGCAGGGGGAGACAAAACTGCTTAAGCCACTGGCCAACATTGCCACAGCGCAGGTAAGACTGAATCAAATCAAGGATTACAGGATTTTTACAATATTTTCAAAATGTAATACTTTCTGCACATGGGATTTTAAAGCCATGTCAACATCACAATCTTAGATACAACAGTACATTGTCTCATGCCTGACAGACACACAGAAAAATATATATTTATGATATAGTCTATACTAGCTTTCAATGTGCAAAGTTTCCTCTCTAAATACAGTTCGCCCCTACTTCCATAGACCTGTGTCTTTACATGATGAGCTGCGAAATGTCAGCCTGTGTGTGGAACACTTCTCACCCATGCCTTTTGGCTTAATTTCTGCTAGAGTACACTGAGAAAATCTACACACCCTATAGGTCAACCTTTAAGAAAAAATGTGCTGCCCCTGTAACCTGCATCAATTATTCCAGAATGGTCACAACTGGCCGTTGATAAGGAATATTTCGCTAAGGACTGCAGACAGAATTTGTTCGCAGCTGTGACACATGAGAGGTTAACAGCTTAAACAAAGCTTGGTCACTTTGCCCCCTGCCAGTTATACAGACCTCTAAAGTTCTCTCTCCCTCTCCACTCTCTCTCCACATAGGATGGAGAGGGAGCGAGAGTGAAGAGAGAGAGAGGGAGAGAGACAGAGGGAGAGAGAGATAGGATGGAGAGGGAGAGAGAGAGAGAGAGAGAGAGAGAGAGAGAGATAGGATGGAGAGGGAGAGAGTGGAGAGAGAGAGAGAGATAGGATGGAGAGGGAGAGAGTGGAGAGAGAGAGAGAGATAGGATAGAGAGGGAGAGGGAGCGAGAGAGAGTGGAAAGAGGGAGAGCGGGAGAGAGATAGGAGAGAGGGGGAATACATAAATATATACACCATATGTAAAAACTCTCTCTCTCATTAGGACGGCTGCAGAGCCCAAGCTTGGCAGCGCGTGGCATGGGTGGGTGCCAGGAGTCTTCCTGGGGCCACAGTGAGCCGGCCGGCCGACGAGGAGCAAAATAGTGAGACAGGCAGTGGCTTCGCGCTAAATAATAACACGCGTAAACAAATCAGGCCATCTGGCAGAGAAGCAGTCGCCGCAGAAACAGAATGGAGGGACCTTATGGAGAGGAACCCTGAGGACCACAGAGAACTCCACCCTCTGCCTCATGTGGACCACCTACCTCAAAGCCTGCATTTAAACGGCATCCACAGACATCCTCCCCGGGCACTCGTTTGTTAAAGAACTCCTCAGCGCGGGGTCTTCATGACAAGCGCAATACTTGGTAGTTCATTAACGCCTTGGCTGATTACCATGATAGCGGCTTTATAATTCTGTGGTTGGTTACAAGTCACCGGCAGTAATGTGAGGATTTCAGCTGCTTTGTGCATGTGGCCAGCCAAAAGCATACACCGTGGCCCATGGTTCCTCTGGGCCAGCAGTAAGAAACACTGCCAGAGATATTCAGACCTCAAGCTCCTCACAACTTTAAAAGCAGTTACCAAGATAAGGGGAAAGGCCAGTCATACAAGGGAAGGCAACCCCAGGCAGTAGGGAGTGTTTCCCCCCCTCTGACTGATAAGGGAACACAACATGCTCATATCGTTTAACCCCTTCAAGCCCCAGCGACGGGGGGAGGATAAACCGGACAAAATAAGCACCGCGATTTAGGCCACAGTAGGAATCAAAATTCATGTCTTTTTTCCTAAATCCAACACCTGTATCCAACATTATATTGAAACATCTCTGGATTTGCTTAATAAGAAAGAAAAATATCATAAATTAACCAAGGAGGGTATGAATATAGTCCAACTAATGAAACGCGTAAACTTTTTCAGCTTATACAGTGTACAGTGTGAGCATTAGACTGGCTAATAACCCTATTAACCAAATAGCTGATATATGGACATATATATTGGGAACCATATTCACAAGAAAGGAGAGGCCATACCTGAACCCAAACTTGTCCATTGCGATGGCAAAGTGCCGCGGCTGGTCGTAGCAGTGGTAGAGGTTGCGGTCGTCCATGGGTATCAGGTCCACGTCGCTGAAGATGAAGCAGTCATACTGGGCATCCTTCAGAGCCTCCGTGTAGCCGATGTTGAGCAGCTTGGCCCGATTGAAGGTGTCCTCTCCCAGCTGGAACACAGAATTAGGGCCATTCGTTAGCCGTCGGTGCGACGTGCGACGACGCACACACACCGAGCCACGCGTAGCCAACGTTTACATCCGTCAAACTGTATTTGTTATAGCACGTTTGTTCAACTGAATTATCATAAAAGCAATATTTGACATTGCCCAAAGCAAATACAAAAACTCCACCCGTTAAGGATTTTTCGGATAGCAATAATGGTTCAATTGCACACCACCGTACAACATAACAAGTCTCCAAAAAAAAGCTAGCCCATATTGTAAAATATTATTTGGTTATCGTTATTTTTTATTTCAACTTCTTTAGACTTTGGAGTCAATTTTGAAAAAATGCTCCAAATAGTCCCCACTTTTCTGTCCTGATGCTCTATATATGCTGGCCATATAACTGCATTATATAGTCAACATATAAATTCTATAGTTTAAGTACTCTGGGGTATAGCAGAAATGAATAATAGCTGTGAAATTTGAACCAATAATCTGTGTTGCCTACAATCCTGTATAATCCTGTAATACATGAGATTTGAACATAATGTTTCCGTGTCCAAAAAATTCACAGAGTCCAGTGAGGTATTAGACACACACATTATACTATTTTATTTATTTACAAAACTGATTAGCATAGCCAGGGCAACGTAAAATGCTAAGTTTCGCGTTGAATTTACGTAGTTTTTGCAACTGCAGCAGCTAAAGTGACTCCCTGGTGCACGTTTTGTACATACACAAAAACAGCACTTATTAAACCACTAAAACTTATTTTAGTTATTTAAGTTCGTTTTAATTTTCAATATCGATTCAAGCGATTTCAGTTGAACACAGCTCGATGCATTCGTTTTAAACTCGTTAAAACTAGAAGAACAAAAAAAAAAACTCTGGGTTTTGTCAGACTCAACGAAGAGAGAGATTAGAGATTCTTCTGACCTTAATTCAACTCCTGCATCTAGTCTTTCTATCGTTCCCTGTAAAGAAGCTGAACAACAAACTAAATTAATTTGTTTCTGCATCTGACGGTGAAGACACGAACAGGACGAGCTCCAAAGTCTGCTTAATACCGCAAATCAAAAGGCGCGGAGAAATGACTTTCCTCTGATGTAGTGTCTTTCAATCAATATTAATATGAATTCTCATCTTCTCAAAGGCACAGGGAAGGAGAGAATTAAGGGCCTCAATATGCAGCTTTATCAGGGAAAAAACAAAGATAAGACGACATATTAAGCAGACAAAATTGCCTTTTTTTCTGCAGCTAGTGGACGCATTTAGCATTATTGGTCTCGTTTTCACTTATATAATGACTCAACCGAACCTTCAATTTCTGCTAAATGGAGCTCACCTATTTTCAGAAATCGCTCAGCTTTCTGAATAGTTAAGTTTTAGCATCAAGAACAAAGAAGTGTGGATACTGGAGTCTGTACATATTACTAACAAAAATCTGCAAGTCAATATAGAAGTATGGTAAATTAAAATAGACTTGTAAGTTTCCGCAGTACAAATAGCCCTAAGTGGAATTGCTAAATAATAGCTAAATACATTCACCATATGTACACAATTATATGCGAACACTTAAAATGCACCATGATAATGAGGCCCGAGATGCATTGTGTTTCCTAGGCGCTGGTGGTTTCCATTCTTCTTCCATAAACCCAATTTTCCCTTTAACAGCTGTGTATCTGTTCTATCTCATTATTATAACTGGAAACAATAGCCCATCTGGGAGATACAGGATGAAGGCTCGCCTTTCTCCTTCCAAAACAGAGATTTTTGAATTAAAAAACAAAGGGCCAAGAGTACCTACATATCAATGACACCGATTACACAACACCGGCCATTAAACTGCCTTAATTAATCTGAAAAACACGGGGGGGAAAGACATAACCCTCCAAATTATTTTCTGAAAAACATGTAGGAAATAACTATTTGGTCAATGATGACCTTACTTTTGAAACAGGGTCAAACAGGAAATTATTTAACCATTACACAACTTAAACCTAAAGCAACCTTCCACAGTCACTGGTCCCTAATGGCTGAACTGGCCTCTCCAGAGTGGCTCCTCCATTGAGCATATCAGATACTTGTCAGTCTTTCTACGCCAGCCCTGTGAGGACCAAATTAAGCCCATTTTATTTATCTGATCATCAGTGGGATAATTAATCAAAGCTCCCTCCGCACTGCGTTGCTGTGCTGTTCAATATAGCTGGACAAGGAGGTTGCCACTGTGGCCGGTTGCCAAGGTGATGGATTAGCCCTGCCACTCAGCCGGAGTGATTGCGTTCAAAGTTGTCAGCGGTGTCCGCAGGGTTTATCAGCCCCCAGCAGGCTAACCTTATCAGCAATGCCCGCTATGCCAGAGATATGGACAGCTTACCTTTATTGCTGAGCATCGGTCCCCAAACGAGTGTGCATGTGTGCGTACGTGTGTGTGTCAGAGAGCCATATGGCCACACTCTTTTCCATTTGGACTGACATAAGACTGTGTGTGGCAGCGATGTTGACATCTCCAGCCATGATTAGAACTTGCTCCGGTGAGTGGAGCGGTAACAACTCGCTTTCTGATGCTGCCTGGGGGACACATGGACATTGCATACATACTGCTCCAAAGAACATGGGGCACAGTGAGGTTCCATCTGCACGCATTCAAAGCGTCTCTCCGGTAGCTTTTTAATCAATCAACTAAGAAACATCTTTGTCAGAAATACATTTTATACTCAACTCAGTGAAGTCAACTGCTCGATATTAAGATTTACGGCACATGGAGTTTTTTTTCCCAACCAAAATGAAATGACTGACCGTGTGGGATCAATGTTAAACTCCCGTCACTTGAATCGATGACGGGAAATAATTACGAGCTTCGTGGATGGACCTCCCCAGCATGGCTGGGCTGTTCAGGCTAGCCGGCAGATCCAGAGGAAGTGTCAGCCGGTGGGAGGCAGCACACTCTCTGTGGGGGCGCTCGGAGAAGGAAGGCTGGTAGCCTCATGGCCCCCACTCAGGGAACTGATGGAAAAGCCACTTACAGAAAGCCAGGCTAATTGGTTCTTCCGGACCCCACCAAGGATGGCAAGATGAGCGCCGCGGTCTTTTAATCGGGCCGTGTGACAGGATAGGTCAGAGCTGCCTGACGGGCCGTTTGATCGCGCCCGTCACTCTGCACTGCCTGGCCCGTCAATCATCGCTCCAGCCTTTCGCAGCCCGTGTTGGAGGACTCGGCCCTTTTTTCCCCCAAAGCGCAGGTTTCAGCACCCTGAGCCAGTGGACAGCGGCCAGGCTAAGGCTGGCAGGTGGAGCCCATGGTTCACATCAGTGACGGATGAATGCTTGTCTTGAAAACGCAGAGGTAGTGGAAACGTGCCGCACTGTAACCAGTTATGTAAGAGAGCATGTTATAGAAGCTATCCCCCCTGTGCCTGGCTGCTTATTAAATTAGTAATGTGGCATGCTGATGAGAATAGTACTATATTGAGACAAATGGAGCACCTTCTGGCTAACAGTATTAGTGGCTGAGGGTTCTCCAAGTCCGCTGTCAGAGTAAATTAGAGCTTTCTCTATTACTGTTTAACACTTGAAAATTGTTCATAAATGGGACGTGCCCCTTATTCAACAGGACAACGCCACAAATTTGATTTAGGGGTTTCAGCTCTGTGCTGAGTTTGAACACTATGATCTCGTTACGTTGTTGTGTTCCTCGTAGAGCAGCCTTCACTAAGGATCTGATTCAGCTCTGTGGCAGAGCACTCAGGAGCCCCACACATCACACCTGATTCAGCACTGTGGCAGAGCACTCAGGAGCCCCACACATCACACCTGATTCAGCACTGTGGCAGAGCACTCAGGAGCCCCACACATCACTCATCAGCACTGTGGCAGAGC
>JAOVYW010039196.1:6867-16997 GCA_025775045.1 Hiodon tergisus | reverse complement strand
ACGTAGCCCATCAACGACTTAATGTAGTCTTGCCGAACAGATCGATGGAGTCCACTACTTAAAATCAAGGCATATTGAATAAGCCCAAATCTAAATGAACAACCCACTAAGAATACTGTTCAATAATACAATCAACCTAAAAGCCTGTTTGTTTTTTGAAAATGTAACACTGACAAATGGTTCGAAATAAATGTTTTTCTGAAGGGGCGATAAATTAAAAACGTAATAAGTAATAATTTCATGTTTTAAAATGAGCTAATCTGATTATCAGGTTTCTCCTGCTGTATCCTGCCATGAAAGTCTACTCAAGTGCTTCAAAATCTGCTAGTGAATATCACACACTACCCAAACCAGTGACCCCGTTGTTTTCCTGGGTTACTGCAGGGTTGTTAGCAGTACATTCTATAGCAACGAGTCTAGTTCAATCAGCAACGAACCTCCCTTGCAGAGGGAGCCTGTGCAGAATGTAGAAGGGGTGGATGGCTCGAAGCAACCAAGATGCTTCTTGATGCTTTTGCCATTACGTCGGTTGGAATTGGTGGTTACAATTTAATTATCGCCAAAATTCTGATTACAGCATTCTAATTTCCCAAAGACCAAACATCAGTATTAGCTAGCTATAGGCTGTTCTGGCCGCATTTTGGATGGTCTGAAATGCTAAAAGAAGCGCGGTTGTCCTAAGGGTAGATCAGAAAAGCTGACGTTAATGACCACGTGATAAAAAAACATAACGTTAGTGTCGTCAAAAACAGCGGCTCTCTTAACTTTCCTAAAAATTTCATTAACAAGCCATTTCAACGAGAGACGATGAGAAATGACACCCGAAATGAATTGATTATCGACGCAATTAAAAGTTATAATTAAACTTCTGTAAATTACCTGTAAATAACCGGAGACAGCGAAAAACTCAAAGATGAAAAATACATGCGAACTGGCTAGCTACATAGCCAGCAACGTGGTCCGATATGTTCACAACATAAAATAGCTTGCAGCTCCCATTTCATCAACACCATGAAATGCAAAATTAGATTTTTAGAAATGATAACAATGAATGCTTTCAAACGCCATCATAGATAACCTACCTATAAAGAAATGTCACAAATTAACATCAAACCGTAAACCTCCAAACGTGCCTCTGTAAATTCGGCTCCAGCTGATGACGCGCCGAATCCGTCTTTTAAAGAGACAGGACGTTAACGTTCTAGTGCACTAATCACGAATTTACCAGGCACCAGGAATCATATGTAAATTATCCAAATAATATCGAGTTAGATACATTACATTAACATTAATCAGGGTACAGATATAAAACATTGGAACCTAGAACATACATTCCTCGTAGTCTGTATGTTAAATCTGTATCAGTATTATGTTTTTTCTTGACTTTGGTAATTACTTGTATGATTACAACCCAAAACAAAAGTAGAAATATACTTAACCGATTTTTAAATTAGGTACATGTAAAACATGCACAATTATGTAAATGTTCTCAATTACTGTTTATTTGTTTATTTGTCAAATTGAGAGAAAACAAGGGAGCAAGTTAAAATGGTTAACTTATACATATACACACATGCGAGGAATTTATTATTGTCAAGAATTTGCGAAGTTTATGTTTAAACCTTATTTCGATGTGGCTGTTGTACTCAACCTTCTTTGCATTGATTTTCATAATATGGTTAGGACTGAAAGAAAATCCCTATCATTAGACCTGTAAACTTACGAAATGGTCACTGAGCTGACAGCGATAGCCTTCGGTCTTCCAATTAAATGAATGGACAACATATAACGGCCAATCAGAATCGACCTCCACGCCTATATAATAAAAGACCTAAGCGAACTTAATTCTTGACACCAGATTTAGCGTTGGAGTGTTCATTCTTCGGTCGGAAAAATAGGGATCTTTGTGTCTTCCCCCAAAGACCAGCAGCAGCCTCGGCAGCAGCAGCAGGTAGGGGGTTGTTTTACTAAATAAAGTGGTGTTTTCTACACAACAGTAGCGGCTTCAGACGTCCGATAGAAAATTAAAATCAAGCTGTTTTGCGTGAGAGCGAAAACTTGGATTTTTAATTTTTTTTTTAAATGATCTGTACAAAACGGTAATGTTCTGTACATTTAACTGCACAATAATTTAAACATCTGTACATATTAGAAACTGAAGTTGTTCCCTGATCACGTTAAACGTATTTTCAATCTTGCGCGAATTCGGAATGGTCATCTGCAGCGGATCATTTGCTTACGGACTATATCGTGATGGGATATTGTTCTTATTCTTTGTTGCCCTGTCAGTCCGAGCGTGCAGTCTCTGTTTTAACCAGGTCCCCGGCGTTTACTGGCAACCTCAGTTGTACAGACAACAGGCGGTAGAAGCCACCCAAATAAACAGATGTTTGCAATGCAGTTTCTACCTTTTGTCTTCCTTAATCGTAAAATCGTTAATTTTATTATTCCTTTTATTTTATACATTTAAACTGCTTCTGATATGATTATGAAATGTTATCAGGTGTTTTGCAATAACCTACTGAAAAAAGCCAAGTCTTCGGTTGCAATATATTTTCAAAAAATGAATCCGTGTTTGATGACCTTGGGTTGACTAGTTGTATTATAACTTTTCCCTTCCTGTTGTATCCAGACGACCATGCCTTTCGGTAACAGCCATAACCAACTAAAGCTGAAGTACTCCTCCGCTCAGGAGTACCCCGACCTCAGCAAGCATAACAATCACATGTCCAAGGTGCTGACCCCTGCCATGTACGAACGACTGCGTGACAAACAGACACCCAGTGGATTCACACTGGATGATGTCATTCAAACTGGGGTTGATAACCCAGGTAAAGACTCAGCCGGTTCTTTCCCCCAAGCCATTTGTTCTGCCTCTCAAAGTGTGTTCGTAAACGGCCAATCAGCCGCATGCTGCAGCTTTGTTGCTGACGTTTTAAGTTTAAGTCGCTGTGGCGTTGCCATGTTTAAGTTCCGGCTGACCAGCGGCTTTCACCAATCAAATGCAAATGAATGGACTCTGTACTGTTTGCATATCGTCACGAAAACTGATATGAGTCAGGTGTTTTCTTACCTGACACCTGCTGATATCTTGCATGAGTCAGTTTTAACCTGAGCAGCAGTTCTAAACTGATTTTCATCAAGGTGATGGTTTTTACAGTCACTTTATGGTAGATGTACTTGAAGCACTTTAAAAGGCATAGCAGATGGCTTTTTTTTAACCATGTAGAAGATGTTTTGTTTAGCAAGATTAAAATGGCCACACTGACAATCAATAGAGAGCTGTCTGCTGAGGAGGGGTTCCCTGACCTAAGCCAACACAACAACCACATGGCTAAGGTCTTAACTCTGGACCTGTTCGCAAGGCTCCGTGAGCACTTTACACCCAGTGGATTCACCATAGATGGTGTCATTCAGACGGGGGTTGATAATCCTAGTAAAAGTTGCCTTAGAATCTATAAACAGTTGGTTTGAACATCCAGTTATAGCAGTAAAGCACTTGATTACATTAAGCCTTAATTGGATTAACTGCAGAGATGGGGTGGGTTAGGTTGGTCCTGATCACTTTAGCTTCTGAGTTTGACCTGCCCCCTCTAGGTCACCCCTTCATCATGACTGTGGGCTGTGTGGCTGGAGATGAGGAGACCTACGAGGTCTTCAAGGACCTGTTGGACCCTGTTATTGAAGACCGTCACGGGGGTTACAAGCCCACTGACAAACACAAGACTGACCTGAACCCAGATCACCTGAAGGTACCCCCCCCCCCCCCACTTGTGCTTTTTCCACCTATTGGGGAGATCTCTGTTAACGTAGCTCCTCCTTCTCAGGGTGGGGATGACCTGGACCCAAACTATGTCCTGAGCTCCCGGGTGCGAACAGGCAGGAGCATCCGTGGCTTCTGCCTGCCTCCACACTGCAGCCGTGGGGAGAGGCGTGGCATCGAGAAGCTCTCTATCGATGGTGAGAGCTCCTCCCACCTTTTCTCTGCGCTTTTTATTCCGGAATACATTTCTCCATATAATGGTTTAAACAATTACTTGCTGAAAATGCTACCAAGATTGCAACCATTGTCAGGTGGGAAATGTATCGTGTTCTGTTCTGTGTCCTGAAGCATTAAGTTCCTTGGATGGTGACCTCAAAGGAAAATACTACGCATTGAAGAATATGACAGAGGAAGAGCAACAGCAGCTAATTGATGACCACTTCCTGTTTGACAAGCCTGTCTCTCCTTTGCTGTTGGCTTCTGGGATGGGCCGTGACTGGCCCGATGCCAGGGGCATCTGGTGAGAATGAGTGTTTGTACCACATCACATGGCAGACCAGTGTTACCATTTGTGGTGGGGTGACTGCAAGGGGAAAATGAAGCACAGATTTTTTAAACATGGGCGACTGTCTAAACAAACCAGAGCTGGAATCCTTTTTCAGGGGTGGGGCTTTGGCTCTGGCTCTGGCTCTGTGAGGAGCTTCTAAGGCCAAGCGGCTTGTTTATGACTGTGTGTTAAAGAAGTCATTGACCTGAAGGATTAAATGCTGTGGCTCCGCTTCCAGGCACAATGACACGAAGACCTTCCTGGTCTGGGTCAACGAGGAGGACCACCTCCGTGTCATCTCCATGCAGAAAGGTGGAAACATGAAGGAGGTCTTCAAACGCTTCTGCACTGGACTCACTAAGGTAACCGGAGTTGAGCCCTCTGGTTTTTGCGGGTGGGGATCTGGTCCGGGTGGGACCCAGGACCCCATTTAGCTCTACGCTTGTTTCCCCTGCAGATCGAGGCTCTGTTCAAGGAGAAAGGCCACTCCTTCATGTGGAATGAGCACCTAGGCTATGTGCTCACCTGCCCCTCCAACCTGGGCACCGGCCTCCGTGGTGGCGTCCACGTCAAGCTGCCCAATCTCAGCAAGAACGACAAGTTTGGGGAAGTGCTGAAGAGGCTCCGGCTCCAGAAACGTGGAACAGGTACAGTCGTGTGCGGTCACGTACGGTCACTACCCACCCGCTCAGTGGACCCTGGGCTCCCGTAATGAACCTGCTAAAGAACTCCGAGGGTGCCTTGAGGGCCAACCCCCCCTGTATTCTAAAGGTGTCTCACCCCTCAGGTGGTGTTGACACGGCGGCCGTGGGTGGAATCTTTGACATCTCCAATGCTGACCGCCTGGGCTTCTCTGAGGTCGAGCTGGTCCAGATGGTGGTGGATGGGGTCAAGCTGCTTGTGGAGATGGAGAAACGTCTGGAGAAGGGACAGTCAATTGACGACCTCATGCCTGCCCAGAAGTGAGGATTTACCCCTCAACTGCTGGTTTTTCCCTCCTCCCAAACTACCTTCCCATAAAAACCAACATCGAGAAATGCACTCCAACTGCTGGTTTTTCCCTCCTCCCAAACTACCTTCCCATAAAAACCAACATCGAGAAATGCACTCCAACTGCTGTTTTGGACCCAGATTGTTTTCCATCAGCTTTGCCATGTACTAGAGGGTAACGACTGAAAATAAAGCTCTCTTTTGTCCATGAAGTCATGACTGTTTTTGAACCTGTCAAACCAGTGAAGAGCATTCTGAAATGACCAGTTTACAGCTAGGTTAACTACATTCATTGTTCCAGTATAACAATGTTGAGTGACTATTGTGATGCAACCTTTACAGCAGGTAAATGCTCATCCAATGTTTCAGCACAAAGATGGTATGAAATAACTGAGCTAGTTTTGTCTGAAGAGATTGGCAGCTTGTGATAAGTCTTACAAGGTTTGAAATAGCTGGAAATGGGCATCTCTCCAGGAGTGATTCTGTGGGAAGGCTTTTGTAGGTGAACTGGTCACCAGCTGAATCCTCTGCCTTTAATGGGTAAAGTCAAGGTTTCCCATCCACCAAGGGCAGAGGTTAAATGAAAACACTACAGGAGGGTGCGATTTGATTTCATTTTCCTACAACCACAAGGCTCAGTGGATTTTTATATACATTAACTCATTAAAATTATATGCACTTGCAAATGGGGTGCACGTTTAATTTTTTTTTTGAGCGTCGCATCCGGTTTAACAGTTGGATGCCGATAGCGTTTGCCTTATAATTCCTTAGAATTAGGGCGGAACTGTTTGTCGTGAGTTTATGCGATTTTAATGCCATCGTTAAAAACAAAACCTTGCCGGTTAAACGGTGACTCCTAGCGGCCATTACGAACACACAAAATTACCTGCAGTAAAAAGCTCAAGAAGAGTATGCTCACAGACAGACAATGAAGCTTACTGGTTTCAAGATGTTTTAATGGAGACACTGTGGTGAACCTTACCTGGTGACACATTACATTAACCTCAGAATTCCTCATTTAAGGACTTATAAAAGAAAACAACAATATGCAACTGTTGCAAAACTAAGTTACATTATATACATTCAGAAAAAAAACAGTGCTGATATTCTTGGGAGTGGGGTATCAAGGAAAAAACTAAACCTGGCATGTTTTTGAATGGAAAACCACATCTGACTCCACCCATAAATTGAAGCTACCTGCTAATGAGGTCACAAAGCAGGGACTGGACAGTCTAAATACCCACAATTCCAAGTTTACAACATTTGTGTTAGTCAGCAATGATAAGTACCAAGTTTCTTTAGAGCATTGAAAGTTACCCCACTTAATGTCAAGGGGAACAACGTTGCTTGTGATGAAAATATTTTTCAGAATATCTGTGCAATAAGTTTCCCTATATAACCAGCAATCTCACGTTCTGACTAAGAGGCCAATTCCCTGGGTGCGAGGATTCAAGTTTCTGCATCTCTGGGCGGGGATAGATCCGGGGCTTTGGCTCAGCTCTGTCCCCAGACCCAGGTCTCGGGCTCGGGCTCACATTGGGGGCACACTGAATCAGAGAAACCACACCGGTCACCGAATGCTAGGGCCATTGGCTGTAGTGCACTTACCAGTCAAGGAGAGCGCTTTTCAACACAGCGCTCCTCAACTCTTCTGCAGCAAAGTACTGACAAATAATAACAATAATAATAACAACAACAATAATAATAATAACATTAATAACAATATCATCATCATCATTAAATTCAAAGACGCAAGAAATTATTGCCTAAAGCATTATTCTATACATTTCCAATACATGGTTGGTGAGTGTTTTGGAGAAACTGCTACCGTATAGAATGTACAGCGTAATGCCTTTAGTTCTGTGTCCTTTCTACAATTTTAACTCGTTTGCGATTTTAGAGGCGATGTTCTTGAAAGCGATGGATGTTCCCGATATCCGTTTGAAACGTACGCCGTTGAGCGAGAGGCGGGGCAGCTTGCACACCTCCATCTCCCACTGGACCAGACTCTCGTCATGGGCGTGGCCGTCGCCG
This sequence comes from Hiodon tergisus, assembly GCA_025775045.1. NCBI lineage: Eukaryota > Metazoa > Chordata > Actinopteri > Hiodontiformes > Hiodontidae > Hiodon > Hiodon tergisus. The sequence goes on along the minus strand of JAOVYW010039196.1, from coordinate 9,663 downwards.
TGGATACAGAGCAGCAGGAAACGCTCCCGCTGCTCATACTCGCAGTTGTTGGCGTCCAGGACCTTGCGGATCTCCCGCATCATGTCACCGGGCTCCATGGAGCTGGTGGTCTTCATACTCCAGGTGAAGCGGAGCGAGCGGGGCTTGTAGTCTTTGTTCTCGTCTTTTTGATCCCCAGAAACGTTCCGGCTACCGAGGAGAACGGGGGGGAGTTGGAGGTTGAGCACATGGAGTTGGGTGTTGGCGTGAGACAACCGGACAGGCGATCATAGTCATGCTGACATTTTCATTGCCACAGATAAGTTAATGATAAATTCTTAATAGAACAAGCCATGCATCTCGCTCCGCTAAATGTTTAACTTGCATGCACACGTGCACACGTACACACACCACACAGAGCAGCATGCAGACAGGCAAGCGTTGTGCTGCACAATTCACTGGAAAAAGGACCTGTCCACATAAGAAGAAATGTCAGGGAGGGTCTTTACTGTCGGTCAGTAGCTCATTGTCTCCTCAAAAAGGACTAAAACACTGTACCCGCACTCACAGGTAATGACATTCACTGCAGTAATCGGACACTTCTATTTGTCAATGATCATCTTCACCACCAGGTGTCAATGCAGTTCACAAAAATACGTCAGTTCTGGTGACCCCTCATCCTGAAGCAGAACTGAGATTGGCATTTAGGGGGCTCTACAGCTTTAAAATGGTCCAAGCCAAAGATTTTACTGAAATAAGGAATCCTGCCAAGATATTGTATGTCTACCAGTCTGAAAACAGCCTCAGCGTGCAAGATCTGATCCAACCCGGTCTACCTCTTTCAACAGGGAGGGCTGTGAAGAGGAACAAGGAGTCAGGGTAGGAAGGGGGAGATTGGACAGGGGTAATCCCATCTCACCTTGAGCCCTCAGATCTCCCGTTTGGCTCAAACTCCGCTGGGACCCTTTGCGACAGGCAGTCCGACAGCACGTGGAGAAGGGATGAGAGAAACGGTTGATATGAAAGTTGGAGAAACACATTTTCTTTCAAATTAAAAGCAGAGTCAAGAGACATTATAGGGAGGGAGAGAGAAAGCGAGAAAGGTCACAAGCCACAGATATAGAAACCCAGAAAGCCATCGGCTGGTTAACCCGACTGTCGGCCTTCAGGCACCCAAAGGGGAGGGTGGGTGCTGGTATAAACATGGGACGAGCTCCTCCACTACTCTGAAGGACCCAACAGATGAATCAGTGGCGGAATAAGGTAAACGTCTTCATAGACCCAGTACATGCGTCAGCCTCCAGGATGTCATCTTCACTTCTCTGGATGACCTCCCCCTCGCAACAGTCCAATCGGAGTTCCAAAACCGCACACGCCCACGGCAATCCCTCCAGCTCCTAAACAAACTGGCCAATCAGACCGGTGAAGCAAATTCAGTTCTTTTCCTAATCTGTCTAAACCTCTTCTGTGCTCCGTAACAATACGGTTGTAAAACTGCAACAAAGCAAATTCAATCTCACGATGACTTCCTTGCTTCTCGGAACGAAAATTTTGATGAAAAACGTGTGGCCGCATTCCCGGCTAATGGAAGTAACGCTGAGTCAGTATGGAAGTAACGCTGAGTCAGTATGCAAACACACACATACACACACACACAGGGAGAAAAATAAGGGACATAAAAAGACTATGCAGATCCAGCCTATGACGACCGACCTCAAGATCAAAGATTGTGGTCTGTAACGGATTACGGTCTGATGGGCGCATTAGGAAAGCGACAAACCAATCTCTTCCAGGAGTAGCTCAGTGAACCTCCAACCAGTCTGTGGGGAAGCAACAGTCAGAGAAGACTGAGTTCCGTGAGCAGTCTCCAGGACTTCGATGTGTAGTTCTGAGGACTCGTACAGACACCAAGCCTCTGAGATCTGTCGGTTGTCCCTGACCTCTGACCCTGCCTTTGATCACGGTCTCAGTCTCTGAATGGACAATCACACCCTCCGACAGGCTCCGGAAGCATGTAGCTACGGTTCTGAAAAGGGGCCCAGACAGAAAAACCAGCCCCTAATAACCATAAACCCTTACTCTAACTTGCCACATCTTCTGCTCATGAATCTGAAAGAAAAGACGGATTGTGAAAGAAAGAAAAAAGGATTTTAACAGCAACAACAAAAAAAGAACGGATTTTAAAAAATGTCAGGAGACGGGATTTAAAAAAAAAGACAGGAAAGCAAGAAGAGGAAGTGTGTGGACTGTGGACTGTGGACTTACTAAGTTCTGTGCCGAGGTCGGAGGTCGGCCGTGCGGACGGGTCATTAGTGACCCTGAGGAAAGGAAGAGCTCAGAGTTAAACTGCACACACAGACCAGGGCGGACAGAACCACAACCACAACGCCACACATGGGAGAACCAAGACAACCAAGACCATACACAGACGAGAGCGGACAGAACCAGAACCACAACGCCGCACATGGGAGAACCAAGACAACCAGGCCCACACACAGACGAGAGCAGACAAAACCAGGACCACAACGCCGCACATGGGAGAACCAAGACAACCAGGCCCACACACAGACGAGAGCAGACAGAACCAGGACCACAAGCTCACACGTACAACCACAAAGAAATTGCAAAGACAAGAGTAGACTGAATTACACCACCACTCATGGCATGGTGGGGGAAAGCCTGGTAAGCTAAGCTGACTTCTCCGGTCTGACTGAGAGCTGATTCTTTAACAGCTCCACAAAATGTGCCAGTGAGACCGATGGGAGTGACCGGTCATGTCTCCACCAGCCCGGACCACGTCCCCACCAGCACCAACAG
>JAOVYW010039178.1:0-24620 GCA_025775045.1 Hiodon tergisus | reverse complement strand
TATCACTCTCAGGACTTGGCACCCGTTTATGACGTGAATGAAAGTGACTTGACATGTGAATATCACTCTCAGGACTTGGCACCCGTTTATGACGTGAATGAAAGTGACTTGTTTCCATGTGTGGGCGCTGGCGTCCCCCTCCTGACTGAAGCTGAAATGGTTCCAAACCTTGGATTTATATTACTGGGCCCCTTGAAAATGTCGTAATCATCCGTCCTCTTTGCTGTTTGCAGTCTGAGTCTTGACTGGTTAATTTGTGCTCATGACTAGACGGTGAGCTCATGGGATTTTCTGTTTGAGGATTTTGTCGTGGTATACCAAATCCCTGTCGAACTGCACGCGTGGATGGATATTGATGCTGTCGATCATTTTGATTGTACATTGATTATTAACACTCCTTAAATAATTTGCATTGGCTCTTTGACGACATCGCATTGTAGGACTTAAAATCAATATGTTGATCAAATGAATGATTGTTGCACTTTATTTCAAATGTATTGAAATACACACACACTAACATGCCAAAACTTCCACATGTAGTAAAAAAAAGTACACTGGATTCCTCTTATATTTAAGTAAAGGTTCTGACTCAAAGTGAATTACAGGAAGTATGTCGACAATTTCGGCATTTCAGCCCCAGAAATAAAAAGTATTAAAAAGCTGTTGTTTCTTTCAGCTGTAGTGCACAGTTTTATAAACCCTACCACATTGCAAAATAATTACTAAACTCTTTTTAGGATAAAATAGTTTATTTCAATAAAAGCCTTTCTCAGGCGATGCATTCTGGTGGCAAGTAATTACGCAGCGTCTTTTATGTTGGTTATGCAGAGATCATAAGTAATAATTGCAAAAATTGATTAGTGGAACTGCATGGTGCAACTTGTCGTGCTGGGTTTTTAAGTTTTTAAGTTTTCTTCTAAATGAGAGTGACGTTTTTTTTAATTTTGAAGTCAATCCTTTTAACACAAATCCATTCTCGTCTATCCCTGGGCAAAGGGGAAGTGAAAGCCGGCCTTTGGTTCAACAGTATCAGATTGCTTTTACATGCATAGAGGCCAAAAAAGTAGGCATAAAATTCTGTTGTTATGAATTAATAAGGAGTGATTTCTGTAAAAGCCATTTACTCAGAACCCCTTCTAGGAAACAGCTTGGATTTAAAACGAAGGCATCAACGCTCTGTTATATATTCTGAAAGCTATGTTATCTAATAATGTGTGCCTAAATTCAAGACAATCTATATGAATGTAATTCTAGTATATTTTCTATGTGCTGGGAGAGTTTGTGTGTTTTAGCAAATGTTAGGTCCCTCATTTAGTGCTGAATGTCTTTTTAGAAAGGTTAAATTAAGTCATTTGGATTAGTTGAGGAATGATAGTGAATTTAAGTGTGATCACATTTAAATTAGTATAGTTATTGCCTAGTGGAAATAAACAAAACTAATTTCATACCGACTATGTTTACATACCCTTACTCTGGTTAAACGCATACGCCGGGTGTGCTGTTTACATGGGCAATAACACACCACACCCGCCACTAATTGATCTCTATACATGATCTAATTGGCTAACTCGCCTAATTGGATGGATGTAGGTGTTCAGTCGAGATTGGTGGAAAAGGGTGGTGGTAAAGGAGGTCACGGAGAAAGAACTTCAGAAATGTCTTTTGGAAAACCTTCAACAAGCTCTGACCCGCCGTCATTGCGGGCATGGGGATCATCTTCTCTGCCTCCTCATTGTACTGACTACATTGCCCACAAGTCTTTGCAAAACTCAGCATGCGCAACCAGAAGCTAACTTTCCAGTATGAAGAGTATTCATTTTAACACCTGGACTTCATTCTCGCATGTCAACAGCGAACCAATACGACTGAGCAAACACTTTGAAAATATTTTTTTTGTAACTCAAGTCACTGAAAAATGAGCTTTAACCCTTAACTCTAGACAAGTGGTTGACGCACAAGGGCATCCTAAATGGACTCTTCATGTTTTTACCAACTAAATATATTACGTTAAGAGCTACCTCAGCTCTCCGGAATCAGAAGCGAAGTCATGTCGCCCCCCTCAGTTCCCCTTTCTTTCGCTACCCGCTCCTTATTACAATTTAACATTACAATTTAGTTGCTTAGCAGTTGCTTTTATCCAAAGCAACGTATATTTAGCCAGCTTTAAATTTCTCCGTTCATCCACTTTAGATTTTGAGCCTGTCACCTAACACCACCAGTCTGTGCTTTCCTTTATAGAAATGAAAAAGTTGTATTTGCTGAGTCATTTTAATATTGATATATAATCATTTTAATCCTTTATATTTACTTTTTTTTAGATCCTGTAATTAATCACCAAAAATGTTTACCGTATTTGGCCACAAGAGACCATTTTGAGTTGTATGCACCAGCTTTTGGTACAAAAAATTTTAACCAAAGAGTTTTTTAAAGCTACCCAGAGGCCTGAAAGTCGATATATTCAATGGTAACAAAAACATTATAATAGCTTTTAGATTTTAGAAGTAATTATCTGCCATATTCTTTCAAATTGATCCATATAACAGAGCAATATTGTACTTTTCTTTAATGATGGACATTACATTAACCTCAACAGCGTTTGTGGGACTTGCAGTTTGATTTGAATAACACAAATACAAAGCAGGCAAAAAGGACATTTTTAATATTGGGGTTTAATATAAAGTCCAAGCCCACCTGTTGGTGGAAGGCATTTTTCAGAGAAGATAATTTAATGTACTTTTTTTTTTTTTTTTTTTACATAATTTTAATTTACAGTACTAAATGTAAAAAAGTTAGAATTTAAAAAGTTCACCCAATATATCTGTTATTAATTTTTTTTTAAATTGTTTTTACTTTATTGGACCTAGTTATCCGATTAACTTACTCACTTTCGCATAATAAAAGAAGCATTTCCCCCGCTTGTTTGTCTGCCTGAAATTGGCCAGGCACCATCCTCTGGCTTTGCGTCTCATCACATTTGGCTTGAGGGAAACGTTTCAGTCACACACACAGATAATAAGCAGTCCCTTAAGTTTTCCCTCACAATCTGCTGGACCCCCGGTCATCTTTGCTGGATTAAGAGATGAAGCTCGTTGCACAAAACTGGACTCAGTTGGTGTCTTGTACAACAGCTTTCTGAGCAGATGAATAATGCATTTTATTGCATCCATCTGGATCTCCAAAACCACACTTTTCACTGACTTTTATTATCTTTTTTTTTTTCATTTGGGTACAAGATGCTTCAAAGGCTTGTCTGCTGAAAAGCATATATCCCCTTTTAAAAAAACTTCCCAAATCATCTTCATTCATCTCATATTTAGTAGTTTTTGTGTAACTAGATTTTTTAAAATATTCTGCTCATTAAATCCCTGATCACGCTTTTCCTATTGGGTCATCTTTGCCCTCCACAAAGAAAACGTGGGGAAATCGGTAAAGTAATTAATTAGATGGATAGAAATATAGATAGATACTTTATTTATCTCCATGGGGAAACTGAGGAAAACGAAAAACATGGTGGAGGTATAGTCCTGCCCATTGTGGTCGCACGTGGGCGGATCAGGCTCAGTTAATAAGGACCAGACAAATTAAACTTTAAACACTTTTGTCGCCAGAGAAATATTCAAAAACATTGATTCCTGGAATATAGGAACCTTAAAGTGAAAGTCAATGCAAAGCGAAGGCTTTCTAATTCGCTTATTGATGGTTTAGTAACCGAAAAACTCACAAGTCTAAGGTTTAAGTCTACATATTTTAGGTTTACAAAGTAACACATTTTATGTAGTAAAAGTAACACGGGGGGGTTATGACGAATGAAGTCTATAAAACAAACGAAACACGGCGGAGTTAATGGACCTCGGCTATAAAGATCAACTCACAAACAATAATTTGTCATTAGAAAAACATTCAAACACATTTTTATGGTTTAAACAATTCTAACTCTAAACTATGCAGAGATCCTGACCTTACCTTAAGTGTAGTATCGTCCAATATTAAAGACAAGATCTTTGTTTGTCGGCGACTTAAAGACCCAATGGGAGATGGACTGCAGGCTAGAGAGTATTAAGGAAATGGGTTTTAAATGAAGTGTGGTCTGCATGTTTCCAATTATTTGTGAAGGGCTGAAAAAATTAAAACGATGATCCATGTGTGCAGTTTTCAGCTTTTCATTGTGATTTTCATTGAGCTCCTTTTCCAGGTGTAATTATGAATGTGCTGCAAATGGGTTTGGTATAACCTGGTTCCCTGCAAAACCTCTGCCATAAAGGAGTAACAGAGTAAGAAATGGGGTCTAACGTTAATTTGTGACACCGACCACAGCAATGAGCGTTCAGTCGTACAGTTAGAATTTTACACGTGCAGTTCTGAAATAAAACAGTGTGGGTAGCGTATTCAGAAGTGGGTATGACAGGCTCGGTAGGCAAAGGACTGGAGAAACACGTGCAGAAACACGAGAAGAGAAAAGTGAAGTGGAAATGAGGTTTAGTAAGGTCACCGAAACCAGAACTGCCGTGACTGGGGTGAGAAATGACCAGGACAAGGACCTAATCTGAGTAAATTGATACAATAGTATAAGTGTCAAATCGTATCAAGATCATATCTAAAAGAAAATATATTGAAATATGTTGAAGGACAGACAGGAATTCAGAATATATTATGATATACACTTTATTAGGTACACCTTGCTAGTACCGGGTTGGACCCCCTTTTGCCTTCAGTACTGCCTTAATTCTTTGTGGCATAGATTCAACAAGGTGCTGGAAGCCTTTCTCTGAGATTTTGGTCCATATTGACATGATAACGTCACGCAGTTTCCTGCAGATTTGTCGACCGCGAATATCCCGTTCTACCACATCCCAAGGTGCTCTATTGGATTGAGATCTGGAGACTGCGGAGGCCATTTGAGTACAGTGAACTAATTTTCATCTTCAAGAAACAAGTCTGAGATGATGTGAGCTTTGTGACATGGCACGTTGTCCTGCTGGAAGTAGCCATTAGAAGATGGGTACACTGTGGTCAGCAACAATACTCCAGTAGGCTTTAGCATTTAAACAATTCTTAATTGGAACCGAGGGACCAAAAGTGTTCCAAGAAAATATCCCCCCACACCATTACACCTCCACCACCAGCCTGAACTGTTGATACCAGGTATGATGGATCCATGCTTTCATATTGTTTACGCCAAATTCTGACCCTAGCATCTGAATGTCACAGTATAAATCAAAACTCATCAGACCAGGACCAATCTTCTATTGTCCAATTTTGGTGAGCCCGTGCGAATTGTGTCCTAAGTTTCCGGTTCTTAGCTGACAGCAGTGGCACCCGGTGTGGTCTTCTGCTGCTGTCGCCCGTCTGCTTCAAGGTTCGACGTGTTGTGCGTTCAGAGATGCTCTTCTGCATACCTCGGTTGTAACGAGTGGTTATTTGAGTTACTGTTGCCTTTCCTTTAGCTCAAACCAGTCTGGCCACTCTCCTCTGACCTCTGCCATCAACAAGGCATTTTCGCCCAGAGAACTACTGCTCACTGGATATTTTCTCTTTTTCAGACCATTCTCTGTAAACCCTACAGATGGGTGTGTGTGGAAATCCCATTAGATGAGCAGTTTCTGAAATACTCAAACCAGCCTGTCTGGCACCAAAAACCATGCCACGTTCAAAGTCACTTAAATGACCTTTCCCCCCCCCCAATCTGATGCTTGGTTTGAACTTCAGCAGATCGTCTTGACCATGTCTACGTGCCTAAATGCATTGAGTTGCTGCCACGTGATTGGCTGATTAGATATTTGCGTTAACGAGCAGTTGAAGAGGTGTTCCTAATAAAATGGCGGGTGAGTGTATATGTATGTACATGCACTGTGTAACAGAAATTTGCAGCCAAAGGTGTCCGGGGATGTGTTTTCAATTGCGTTCATGTAGACCTAAGGTAAACAGGCATACAATGACAATCAGGTTTTGTGCTACTTCAAACGGATTTGGTGATATCCCAGGAGGGGGAAGTTATTGAGCAGAGAGCGGATCAGAGAGGTCTAATTAACAGGATCGACAATGTCCAGTGAGAAGCAAGCATTTTCAGCGGCGGGGATTCACAGGTAAACAAGAGTTTAAAGAAGACCGGTCGGAAAAGAGAAAGAAGTAGGAAAGGGAAGCTTTGTGAGGTGAACTGAGTCGGTTACTGAGAGTTCAGTCAGAGGAAGTCGACACAATGAGGGGATGTTTCTGTACCAGATAAACAATGCGGAGAGTTGGTTCTGGAGAGGTGAGTAAAAGAATAAATTGGAGAAAATTAGCCATTTTGAGGAAATTTGAAAACAAGAGGGAAAACGGGGCAAAAAGGGGAATTTGGTTTAAGGCCCAGTGCTTTTAATAGCGAGAGGTGAAGTCAAGAAGGGCAACTCCAAGAGTTGGTTAAAGAAAAAGTTGTGTGAGAGAGAGAGAGAAAATGAAACAATGCTAACAGGAAGTTGATGAGGGATTGAGATAAAGCAGAGAACAACTTCCATTATGATTGAAGATTACGTGTTAGATGGAAAAGTATCAGAATTTAGTCGAGGTCAGTCCTGAATGAATGGGCTGATGAAAGGAATGAATGATGAGCAATTAGAACAGAAGGTGGTTTAATTATTATTTTAATTTTTTTTTTAACATCAAGGGCAACACATGAAAAGAGAAAGAAAATTGAATCAGAAGTCGACAGGGGGAAGGCGTCAGAGGAAATGAAATAATAGGGTGAACTAAGCGACCAGGTAAAGTCAGAAAGGGTTGCGAGTCAACGGCTTAGAGAAGGGGAAAAAAACACACACATTCCCAGTGATGACCGATTCTGTTAACACGAGGAAAGGAGGAACGGGGAACAATTAAAAGAGTTACTTGTAAGAAAAATAAAATAATAATAATAATAATAACAACAATAATAAAGTATTAGTGGAGACAAGTTTATTAATTACTTTTTGACATTACACGGGAATGATGAAAGAAATGATCAAAATAATGAATGAATAAAAAGTTGATTAAATGAATCAGAGGAGTCAGAGGACTAAGCAGTGGGGAATGGGGCCTACAAAGATTCTACACCCAAACAAAGATAGGAATAATAAACCAAGAGATCAGACCGAGAGCAGAACAGCAGCAGTCCAGAAACACCATCGTGTGGAGGGAAAATGCAGATAAGAACAAATAGATATCCTCGTCAAACCTACCTCCAATGTAATCCACAGCTCGCTAAGAGTGGGGATATCGAGAAGAGACAGAAGGAGAGTCAATGCAGAGATAAAATCAGCCATTTTGATTCGTGCTGGCAATTCCAAAATCCAAAGGGTGCAATGAGTGTGAATTGGATGAGATGAAAATAAACAGGTTTGAGGGACTCCATTTGACCATATGTCACAGGACCGCTTAGTTTATTCAAAAGACAGTTTCACGTTACCTCCATACTCAAAATGAAAAGTGGCTATCTATGATTTTTTAACAGTAAAAATCTTTTTTTTAAAGTATAAATAAAAAATATATAATAGATTATTAATTTCAAACCTATGTGAGTCCCCGCATGTAAGGACAGCACGACAGGTGAAATAGTCAACGTGGTATCATGACTAATACTAGCTTGGGAAATTGTGAGAACAGTATTGTATTGTTTAGAGGTTAGTGAATTTCACAAAATGTTTAGTTCGCAAGCCATCCATTTAGATGATTTTATCCAATGATTTTATTGGTTTCTGGCACAGTTTTGAACATATTTACTTTTTAATTTTGTTTATTTGTTTTATTTCCAGTACTTGGATTATGAAACATCAGGTCAGGTGACTATTTATAGAAATAAAGCAGAGAACGGTTATAGCAGAAGAAAATAAAAACCGTACAGCATTCGAAGAAGAAGGCAGACAGGTGTCTGTCCTGGAATATAATTTGTCAGAAATCAACTCTGAACATATTTATAGACAGACAGCTTGAAACGTAGGTGGGATACTCACTGTCAGTATTTGATCTCATGAAGACAAATGCGGCAAACGTCAAAACGTTGTTTTTTTTTAAATTACTTTAAAACTGAATCATACCTTAGCTGCATAAACTGCAGAACTGGTACAATAATGGAAACTAAAGTTAACAAATAGTAACAAAACACAAATGCTTACATTTATATTACATGCCTACACCAAATTCTTAAACCACAATGTCCATGTATAGCGTTAATTTAATTTTTAAAGTTTAAAGTTTTTAAATGATGAACTGAAACAAAGGCTGGAACTTTGAAAACCAACTAACTGCATTTAATGAAATTATATTTAGTTTCTAAATTTCTAAATTTCTAGTCATTAGAAATTGCTATGAAATCCAGTTATGTAAAGTGTGATTTGTGTTTTGATTTGGTCCTAACCAAAGAGCTGTAGACTGAAAGTTGGTTATTTTTCCAATTTATTGAATGAAGTGCTACAAAAACATTAAATAATAATAATAAAAATAATAATAATAAAAACTGGGGTCATACAACACTATCAAAGTTAAGTAAATGTATTTTACATTAAGATGCATTGCATGCACATTATAATGTTATAACTTTGCATTGTGTTTACGATGATGATGGTGTAGTGTTAATCTCTTAAATTATTTTCTAACGGATTCATGTATTTTTTTTTTTGCAGATTTTGTAACAGATGTAAGATAAGCACTTTCATCAGCTTTCATAAATAAATAAAAAAATAACAGATTTGGATTATTACGTAATACCACTAACGCGTCTTCAATAAATTCTCCCAGTGGCAAACGCACTGCACAGTAGCTTAACTACTCCATATTGCTGGAAGGTAAATATCTAATGACTTTTAATTAAAGTGTGTGTTAGTGTGTCAAGAAAGCCAACAGGATTATCACCTTGTGCTTTTCTGAGATCTGCTCAGCACCACATCAAACAAAGGCATTTTCTATGGAGCAGGTATGATGCTGCTGAAAATCGCTACAAGTGTCTGAGGCACAAAGGCGGTCGCAGGCCATTACACTCACCCTTTGAAGTTGTTATCTGGTTAGCATTCGGAAAAGACTCCTGAGGCAAGAGGGTAAAAGTGATTGCTTGGGGATTCTGAAACCCTGGGGTCACAGTCGGTCTATTATCACAACAGCAGCACTCTGGAGATAACGGAGTCACAGAAGCAAATCACAGTTTCAGTTTAAATAAGAACATAACACCTTCAGTGCTTTGTAAACTACTGCAATACCTGAGCGCTTGACTCTAGGCTACAAAATGGGGAAATGTCACGCATGACTTCAGTGTTTGTCAAGAGTTTATTCTGCTAGTGAGTTTTCTGAGTAATTCAGTAGTTTGGCTTAACTTTTCTCCATTCCAAATGTACGGGGGTTAGAGTTAACCTTTACAACATACATCTTTAACATTTTACAATCATTCTAATGAGACTCCTGGTATGTTACTGGCTTTAATGGTTTTATTTTAGGTCTTTCATCGTATGGTGTGACAAACTCATCCACCACAGACCAACATCCTCACAACAAGACATTGCATGCAGGAAGTTTCCACCAGTGAAAAATAATGTAAAAAAATGTTTCTCATAATAAAGCTTCCTCGTAATTATAACCCATTATCTCATAATTAAGACTTACCAACGCATGCTTGCGAGAACCTTTATTATAGACTCATAATTATGAGATCGGAACCCAGATCAGTGCTCATAGCTCTACGGTCAAACCCAGATCAGTGCTCATAGCTCTACGGTCAAACCCAGATCAGTGCTCATAGCTCAATGGTCGAACCCAGATCAGTGCTCATAGCTCTACGGTCGAACCCATATCAGTGCTCATAGCTCAATGGTCGAACCCAGATCAGTGCTCATAGCTCTACGGTCAAACCCAGATCAGTGCTCAGAGCTCAATGGTCGAACCCAGATCAGTGCTCATAGCTCAATGGTCGAACCCAGATCAGTGCTCATAGCTCTACGGTCAAACCCAGATCAGTGCTCATAGCTCAATGGTCAAACCCAGATCAGTGCTCATAGCTCAACGGTCGAACCCAGATCAGTGCTCATATAACTATAAGGTAGATTTACTCGATAAAAACCAGAGAGCCCTGCTGGAGATGAAGTTTTAGTAATATCTACTACTACTACTAAATCAGTTCTCTTTCGTAAACTATTTGTTGACATACCTTATGTAGTCAGTTATGAGTTGTCACACGCATAAGTTGCATCTGTGCTGCATGAGTTTCCCTACATACGCACGGCTTAGAGCATGTATGAAGCACATCATAGAGCATGTATGAAGCACGGCTGTATGATTACCCTGTATACGACCCATAAGACTTCACTGCTATAATAAACAGTGCAGTAAAAAAGGATTTTATCAGGGTTTTCCTGCATTTTTGCATATTTTTGACACTGTATGTGATCTTCAACCAAAACCTAATATTAGATAAAAGGAAGACCCTGAAGAACGAATAACACGCATTTTTTTAAATAAAAAAAATGGACTTAACAAGGTTTACTTTAAAAAATAAATACGAGGAATAATGTTTATTTATGTTTAAAGTGACTTAATTGACTACCCTAGCCGTCCAATATAATTTGAATGCACCTCATCTAAAAAATATTTATAAATTTATAAATCATGATACTGATGGATGAATTTATCTCAAGCATATAGTGTATATCAATTAAATTGTGATTGCGGTTCATAGAGTGCAACTATATATAAAATATATCAAGCAACTATTATCTTCTATAATCTTACTAATATTCTCATTAGTACAGGGTAATTATAAGTATACTAATATACACTAAATATTTTCAAGGGATCAGAACAGTAATTGCTTTGAAAAATAAATATTAAGTTGTTGATAAGGGCCTGCATCGTTTGTGTTTGAGACGCACGACAATTCATTCACTGTTTTGGTTTTTTTTCTAAATCGCCTTAATTGGGTTTGTTTAAGTTCACTGACACATCGCGGTTATGCTGCATTATGACCGAGTGTGCTTTTTATCACAGCGGTAACACAGGACTGTTAGCTCTGATTATCACAGGGTAAGCGTCTGAAGTAAGGCTAAGGCAGGTCGTTCTTTTGCAGTTCAGCTCATATCCTCTGTCTTTATCTAAACATTCAGTTTGTTCCCGTTCTATAGTCCATCGAATGATCACAATTTATCATCAAAAGAGATATAAATAATGTTTCAGACATAAAACTATTCATCCCTGGTGACGCCTTGGGGCTAATAATAGCTATAAATATAAAATAATAGAATAATATATAGTTTTGGTACATACAAATAAATGGGGTCAATTTGTTAGCTCTAAAATCACCTACACCAAAGTCCCATACAGTAGTGCAGGTTCTTTCCTTCTGTTCTGGTAAATGCTAAGGCTCAAAATGAAAAAGTAGTATTTCATGGTGTTTAGTCATCAATCCCAGAGTGATTGCCACAGGGCATTTAATGGATGTGAGAAACCCATACCAAGGGGGGGGGGGGGAATAAAATATGTTAGACTTAATTTTAGGACAGATGTACATTATAAGACCCAATATGTGTATCAGTACAGTATCCCTTTAAAGAAAGTCTGCTCTTTTGTCAGAAGACAGTAGCCCCCTTAGACTCCAAATGCTTGACAAGGTTTACACATGCACAACGTTTCTCCTCAGTATGATAAGCTAAGGGCCAGACAAACAGAACCCAATACGCCATGATAGAGGTTGTGAAAAGTTGATCCCGGGGTTGGAACAAAAGATAAATCAAGTATTACAGTCGATCGACACTGGACCAAATAATCCCCTTATCAAAAATTCCGGTCGTGTAGGGGTGGAGATGGTGGAGTGACCTGTTATTGCCCTAACAAAACTGAAGAAGGATGTGATTTTATCATCTACTCTGAAGTCATTAAGACATTGCACATTGGAATAATATTTAATAAAAACAAAATGACGAATCAGATGCTTGCATATTAGCTCTTAAACTATCAAGGCGGCTCATTGACCACATCAATCAAAAACCTGCATGCAGAATGTTAAATTCCGCAAAGAAAAAGTAAGTCTTTCTGACTCACGAAGATCTATGGAGTGACTCATTCCATATGTTATCTATAGGAATTTTAAAATATATATATATATAGGAAGTTTTCACTTGCATTCCTTGCTAGTATTCATACAACTTAATACTTGTATTTCTAAATATTTTATACATTTACATGCATGTTATGTATACAATGAACTGAACAACCAACCAAACAAAACATCATGTAATTATGAGAAATGAAGTAATAATTAGGAGAAAACATTTCATTATCATGACTTACATAATCTATATTTGCTTGTGGCCCAACGGCTGCCCAGGGCCCCCATTGCCAATATTAGCTTTTTGATGGTATTAGAAACATAAGCAAAGGCTCAGTTTCATTGTTATTTAAGAATTGCACAAAGCCCTGCTGCACAACCACAGCACATTCTCTAACAGCGGGTACCCAGCAGCAGACAAATATGCATCCTTCAAGAGGGAAAGGCTCAGAGGAGAAGCTCTTCCACCCAATGCTCTGGGCTCTCCACAGCCAAAGTCTGGTTGTCCTGCTATAAACAAAACTGAAGATGTGATCCCAGGATTCCATGGTTCTTTTATCTTGAAATGGATCTAAGGTTAACAAACATTGAGCACAGGGGCCCCCATTGAGCTAAAACCGGCTGTGTTATGCAGCTCCACTGATATCTCTCATGAATATATTTCTCAGTCCCATGGACATGCATAGTTTTTAAGCTCTACATTCTGTCATGTCAGCATGAATGTCAGATGAATGCAGAGTGTCTTTGTTACATAAGGCTGGCAGGTAACAGCAAACCGATTGGGCGTTTCTAGTCATTCATGTTCCTTAAACACATAATAACTTTACTCTCAGTAGAAAAGCAACGCTTAATTGTGAATTAGTTTAGAAGACTTGTGGATTACTTGGTTATTTTGTTTTCTCTTCCAGACCTGAGTCATTCCACATTTTCAACCCCAATTATCAACAGTGGCTGCACGTTTACCATGTGGCATTCTTTTTGTACTACATATTACTATATTGGTTGTTTGGATTCCATGTCCATCAAATCATTACCCAGGCTTATGAAGGTCACGGCATTAGCCAATAGATAGTCAGATCTTTTATATGTATTATTTTCACTATCCTCTTTCGTGAGGTCTAAGTTTTTTTGCACCAGTCACCAGGGTTTTGTTACCTCATTTTGTATTTTTCAAGTCAGTTTTAAATCTGTTCATTTAACCATAAATTGTAAACATTTTTAAAAATATATTTATTATTTTGTGATAAGGTTTTTAGACGACAAATAACCTTGAATATATTAGCTTATGTTGGTTTGATTTTATTAACACATTTTAATCGTCAGCATCATTGAACCTTTATATAAACGGTTAAGGGCATTGAGAACTGATTCGCATTCTTAAGATGCCCGTCTGGTCACGAGGCAGCATAAATTCAGCAGTATAGATCACAAAAGAAATACAAATCAAGTTAAAATTAATTAATAGTAATTTTAAAGTGCATGTATATATAAGTACAGCCAGTAGGAAACATGATTAATAAGTAAATAAATCCCCGAGAATAGAATTAAGTCAGCCTCTAATCCGCGTGTGCACGTGACCAGAGAAAGGGCTTCTGTTCTCGAGATGAAAGCCCTGTCAGACACACATATTTACAGCCAGGGCATCAACTGGAGACCCAGATGCAGTCATCTACCAGAATGGTTTGTCCTTGACTAACGCTTTTAAACAAGCTGAATCTCTGTTGGGATCATGCAGTCAGGTTACAAAGCATGTCCTTAAAATGTTGTGTACGGAACAAAATGTCTTCTGGAAAGGTTTCTGAATTGATTTAAGTTTCTGTGGGTCCACAAGCATGGGTATGTATTTAAATATTTAGCTCCATTCAAGTTACCATACCGTTATTTGACTGCAACTAATCTTCCCCTTCGGTTTTGACATGGACCCGGATTTTATGATTGCAGAAACCAGAGAGAATTTCTGTTTAATCCAGAGGATTTCTGGTACTTAAAAGCAAGTTGTTTTATGGCTTCACGCTTTGCATTTTGAATGAGTATTCAGTAAAGTGAACCCATTCTTTTAATATAGAGGAAGTTCATGTAATAAGCCAATTAAGCCTTTTAGGTTTAAAGTATACAAATGCAGTTTTATTTATTTATTTATTTATTTATTTATTTAGGGTTGTGAAGCCAATATTTAACTCTTACAAGGAGCTACTCTTGAGATGAATACCGATGTCAGATTGCATTTAATGGTGGAATATTTATTTGAAAGCTGCCTCCATTTAAAATCTGTGATTAAGAAGGCTTTTAGAATTTGACTGTATTTGCCTTAAAAAAATTATTTTTCCTGGTATAGTTTTTAAAACCTTTTTGGGTCTGATTGAACCCCTGGTGTGCTTCAATCTCTGCACTGCAACATGTGAAGATCAGAAATTAATTGATGAGAAAAGCATGAAAAAAAAAAATCTCATTCTAGTATGTTAGATCAAAAAAGTGGGTCATGTCAAAAAATGTTATGTCATGTTGAATCCAATTTTTCCATATTTAACAATACTTATGAGAGTAGGAATCTGTATTATCCTCTGTTGCATGGATAGCACAAGGAGGGGTATTAGAATTGAGCTTTGTGTGAATGCATGGCCGGCTTTGTTGTTAGCGCAATATCATAAGAACTTTTTGAAGGATTTTGTTCAATTTCAGCTCAAAGATATATTGGAGAAGAACGCAGACCCCAGTCAGATTTGCTCATTTTGCGACCTCACTTTTAAACTGGAGTTTCATATATTGTATGCTATCGATTTCAGTTCGTCAAGCCGGTGTGAACTCTACTGAAACACTTCAGGGTGGGGCTCCGAGCAGTGGGCCACAGGGACCCGTAGAGCCAGCATACGTTATAACATGCACAGATGCATAATGTTATAACACATTATAACATGCACAGATGCATAATGTTATAACACGTTATTACATGCACATATGCATAATGTTATAACATGTTATTACATGCACGGATGTAATTTAAAACATCAAACTATACCTACACTTTTAAAACGTCAACATCTTCTGCTATACTGTGTTATGCTCATCAGTACACCAGAGACTAGATATATGAGCATGGATATAGTAATTTATCTGGATATAAACGCTTCTTGTGCACCGGCTTAAAAACGCCTGGCTTCCTTGAGGAGCCTTCAGTCACATAACTGACAGTAAATAAATGTAAAAATGTAACATATTTGGTTTATCAGTCAGTTAATCCAATCTATTCCTATTGTAGTGATGAAATTTACAGCTGCCACACCCATTTTAGATTAACAAGCATTTCCTGATGCCTCATGGATATTTACTAAGGTTAGCAGTCTTAACAGTCACTATAGTTAATATAGTCACAAGTAGAACGTCATTGACTTGATAACGGTACAGGAATCAGTTTTTTCTTATGCATGTCTATAACATTTTTTACATTTTAATGACAAAAAGCAATTATATAAAATATAATTTAATATAATATAAATATTTATATATATTTATATTTCCCAATTTTTGTGATATCGCAGATATTCACATGTTTGTATATCAAGCTGGTTTGTAGTGCTGATCAGTTTAATTCAAATATTGAAAAAAATATGTCATAATTACAGTATATTATTTAAAAATATATATAATACTAATAAACCATTAAGATACTATATTAATGCGCCAATGTCCATGATTGTTTCAGCCTGCAGGTACATTTACAAAACACTTCTTCAAAAAGACTTTTTCAAAACAACCGAGATGTGTACCGAAAACCGTTCCCTTTCATGCCTGTATGGAATGCAACCCATGTCTAATAACAGTATTAATGGTCAGAGACAAAAAGCACTAGTCTTTTAACAAAATACATTACAGGCTGCTCAAATCATTGTGAACCTTTTACTATAATGAACAAAGTTACATTGCCATGGGAAACCAATTTTGACTCAATTATATCAACTCCCCGCTGCTCTTGGCCTCTGTTGTGGTCGATCAAGTAGCCCTGTGAGGCCCCTCTCATCTGGGGTAGAAAATGAAGATAATGAATGATTTCCTTAATTGCAACTCTTTTGTCCATACCTGCACTTATCTTTTTCACTATTTTTTTTTTACTGAGCTCCCAGGTTGAACATTACGAACAACGTTCCCGTTGTAAAATGTCTCCAGTTGCAGGGACAGAAATACAAGGTGCTGAAAAATAAAAATCTCATAACCTCTGTTGAGAGAATTCAGTCGGGTCGGGGGTTGTGGTCAAAGGGACACATCCGTAACGACATTAGAGCTGGGTCACCCTTTTCCTGGGAATCTTTTTCCACCATTTCCAAAACCAGCCGTCCGTCGAATCATGAGCAATCAAATGCAATCTATACATTTATGTATTATAGCCCTTTCTGGAATTAAGGTTCAGTTGATAAATAAAAAACCCATTTATTATAAATAAAATATTATGTCTGAACATATCTAAATTACTATCTAATCAATTATTCAGTTCAGTGTGTTCACTTGTCTCTTTAAAATGTCTGCATACTTCTGCCATTAAGGTACAAGGATAAATTGGCATAGATGGGGAAAAAATAAGTTTAAGTTTCTGTATCGAATTAATTCCAAATAATCCACTTTCCTTTTTTATTTTATATACGCCCTACCACACTAATAATACTAATAATACTAATAATAATAACAATAAAATATTTGTCTGAATGTATTTTCTGACCATATAATGTGCTTTTATGCCTTAATAATATGTGGCTAAATGGTAATGACTCTATTGACAGCATTTCAGTACGTGTTTGACACATCATTAATCATACTTAAGCACTTGACCTGAAACAAATGTTAAAGTAATTACAGCTAAGAGCTTTTGTGCAAGAAAATTATAGTTACCCTTAGTTGCTCCAATTGGTGATACGAAAAACGGCAACCATTTTTTATGTATTATATTTTTATGAAATTTCCAGCCAAGCTGTGTCTGTCAGTGACTCATTCATGATTGCCAAGTGAATTCAAACATAATCTCAGTGAAATTTATTTTTGGTAACATGATTTACTTTTTTCTGCGTATGTTCTTTGAAAGTAATGTACATTTTCCTTTAATATTAATATGAGCTATTCTTAACGCATTTTATAGGTTTTTCTATCAAGATAGCTGTTGTCGACTGTGTAGTATTTAGCAAGATGTCGATTATTCATCAAGTTTGACTCGTGTTTTAATTAATTGATTGATTAAATTCTAATTTCTCGTGGATGCATTTTTATTAGTTAACTGAGGATGTACAATGCAAGGAACACTCCCAAAGTTTTCATGTTGACTGATTTATTTAAAGGTTTTTTGTTATTCTGGAATGCAAAAATAATCAATTCCCATTGTTAACATTTCAGATTTAAAAAAAACTCTCCCACAACCCTTGCCCAGATCCAACCCAGTTTGAAGAAGAGCCCCTTCACAGTAATTTAGCGGTGGCCGACTTGCTGTGGTATTGAGATTTACTCCTCGTCTCCGGGGATCGTTTCACCCCGGAATAATATTTCTCCACAATCTGATCAACGTCACTGGTTTCATCATGTCCCACATGCTGACCACTTTGAAAATGCGATTAAGCGCCATTAGCCTCTTCTGGGAACTCCTAAAGTTGTTCCCGTCTTGGACATGCTTTTTCCAGAACTGCAGTGCAGTCATTTTGTAATGCACCCAACATGCGATGGGGTGGTTGCTGTCGCATTCTCAGCGTAGCGATAGAACTGAAGGGACGTCAGCAGGAACCCAGAGGGGAACTTTGGGGACAGATCTCCGTGGCATTCGGCCCCTCTTGAATAATGTATTTACACTTTAAAATGATTATTTGCATTAAACGTCAGTAAGTTATTTTAGTAGTACTAGTTTGAGTTTATCACTGTTGTTTATTGCATCACATTTCCCTGGATGTGTGTGTGGGGTCAGGCACATTTTTCTGGCTCTTAGCATGGCTGTTATTGGTTATTATTACTTAATCGTGGTTATTATTATGTAATCATGGTCATTATTGATTCTCATTTGATCAGACTGCAACAGCAGCCTGTGGATGCAGTAGTTAATCAAGTACGTATGAATGTATCAAATATGTCTCACGTTGACCTTTTTTATTCACCTGTGGTTCAACAAGAGGTTAAAACCAGTTAAAGTAAAAAAATAAAATAAATGTTTAATAAGAATGTTTAAGTTCATTATAAATCATATTACCAAAGAAACACATTTCACAGTTGAATTACCTGGGGTGACATTTTTAACACCCATCCAAAGCTTATAGTAGGCCTTTCTCCAAAAATGTCAATAGTTGAGCAAGAATTGCTGTTTTTACAGAATTTAGAGTAAATTGTACCTGAAGGATCTTTTACTTTGCATGTTGTAAGGAGACCTTTAATTAAGACATCGAGCCGCCAGATAAGAAGGCTTTTAACAAGGCCTGTGTGTCCTTTTCTGCCACCCTTTCATTTACCCCAGTCATATTTAGCGCCCTCCTCCCAACCACTGTCAGTTATTACACGTAATGAGGACATTCTGTAAAGAATCTATTTGTGTTTGTGTAATTACACTGGATTAGATATTGGTGAGCCTTGATGTTTTGCCCACACTCAGCAGCCATTAAGCACTGCCATCTGTAGACTGAGGGCACTTCAATGCCGGTCTTATCCTTTAAGGCAGTAATGTTGATGGTAATGGTACCGTCATATGTCTGTAATGTCCCACTTGAACTTCAGGAAACGGGATACGAACGGCACCCATTTCGATATCAGAGAATCCCGTTTTCATTCGACACTTGGTACTTCCTTCTCCAGGATGCTTTACAGAGGCCCGTTAAGCTTTTTCCATGCTGACACCACACGTCACAGCGATAGCCAACCACAGAACTCGACAAAAACGATAATAAAAAAACAAAAAAAACAATCATAATGAATTAATTTCACTTTGGTGGTTGTCGCATGGGAAGTCATGTCATCATGCCTTTTTGATCAATATATTTGATTAACTTTTTATGGGTTACGCCGATGATCTTTTCGTAATGGAAATGATTAACATAGCCACCATTGCCATTTGTGCATTACCCTCAAGGACAGGCTGGAAATAAAGGGGGACGCAGGGTTCAAACCTTGACATATGAATGTAGCTAATTTGGGGCCCGATGTGGCTCCTGATATTTCAGCCGAATTGCATGCTTCGAGATCATCATAAATCGACAAACGCTTCAGAAAAGTCCTCTTAGTCTTTACCGACCATAGGAATTCCTATGAATACCTCTGTGGATTCTTTATTTTGCTGACACATACACTCTCATTATAAGACCAGAAGATACAGCACGGCCTCTCCTGTGGGTTCATTCAGAAAACCCCTGATTGGGTGTCCAGTTCCTTCATACCTAAACACTTTTTAAATCAGGTATGAAGTGTCCCAGGGTTACAATAATGCATTCTCTAAACACTGAATGATCAATGTGTATTTTAAGGTGAAAAAATGCATTTTTCGGTATAGCCCGGCTGTGAATCTTCAACAACATGATACATTAAGTGCATTTTAGTTATGTCACTAAGTTAGTAGTTATGTAGTTTAACAGATATAAAATGCTCGTACAAAATGTAATTGAATCTGTGGGTTCAGAAAAATCGAATTAATTTGTCCAATTAGATGCAATTTAGAATCACTGTGCAGATACTTCCAATTGGTCAGTATAAGTTAACTTTCTAAGATGGATCATATTTGAGGAAATGCAGTCCAGGTGGGTGGCAAATGGCCCTCTAATAAAAAAATATAATAGATTTATAATAATAGATAAAAATAATAAACTCCACAGTAGAGCTTCTTCCCCTCTACACGTTCAGAGATTCAGATAACCATTCTCCGGTTTCTTTTAATCTTTTTTTCTGTTCTTTGAATTAAAGACAAATTAATTCTATTTATGAATTGATTTTAATTTGTTCTCTCATTATTAGATAGTTAACTATTGTTAAAAAAAATTCGGAATGTTTATTCAGTATTTTTGAAGAAATCGATTCTACGCATGTATGAATATTTAACATATTTATTTAACATCAATAAGATAAATTATTTTATTTGATTACTTCGTTATTGACCTTGATTTATAATTAAATATACTGTCAGAAATCCACACAAAAAATTTATAAAACAAAAATATTTCGTACTGCGAATTTATTTTCCACTGATCTTTAAATAAACAGCATTAAAATTGTCCAATAATAAAATTAAGTGAGTGGCGGTTTTTAACAAATCACTGTGCATGATAAAGTCTGGCTGAGAATATTAATTTAAGTTGTTTTGAGGACTCTGAAGGAAACTATTTGTAACGTAGCTTCCAAAAGGATTTGTTGAATTAAATTATTCATAAATGTTTCAAAAATAATCGTTGGGCGATTGCCAGTGATACGTCAGAAATTAGCTCTTATTTTTTAGTCTAAACATTAAGAAAATACTTTTTTATAAACGTATTGAAATGTTTAAATGCTTTTAATATATACATGCAATTTACATTAGTTCAAATTTTGATACGTTGATGGTGAGATGGTCAGAATATGGAAATGGCCAATTCCTTGGCGCATTTGCATTAAGCAGATGGATCCAAAGTTACTAATTACTACATCATGACATGAAACAATTTAAAGTTAACAATGCGGCCTATTTAGTTTTCATTAACTATTTAGCGGGAGGAAAATAGCTGAAAAATAGCCTTTAGAGCTGATAGCCTGGAACATTTTAATGACATTTTCTCTGTCACTGTTTACTTCCATGTGACATTTATAACATATATGGCATCTCCTTCTAACGTGAGTAAATGCCAAGTGTTTCGTCTCCTTCTCTCCTGATGGCAACCCCAATCAGTCCATCCACGCTTCATTAACCCTTAATCAGAATCAAAGTCTAAACATGCACTGGAACTCGCTCTGAAGTGTAGCCATGCGGATACTTCAGAGCGGCCGTTGTGTCTTTTAACGGCCGTTCACTGCTATTAACACGCTTGGTTATATGGGCACATTCAGCTGGTCCTCTGCAGCTCTTCATCGTGAATGACTTGGGAAAAAGGCGTCACCACCTTTCTGCCGTTTCTAATGTGCGTGGCCACCTCGTTGGCGTTTACATAGCAGCACACAGAGGGTTGACACGCTCACCCAGGAGACAATCTGGCTGTGTCACTTTTCATTAATCACACTCCCTCTCTTCAGACCAAATACCAGAACATCCTCTGCCATGAATGCCATTTTCCCCGTTCGGTGTGCCGTGTTCTTAGAGACGGCAGTGAATGCGGGTGCTACAAGACAATGTCCCGCTTCCAGGCAGCAGGAATTGGCTATTCAACGATGCGTCACGCCTAACCATCAATTACACCGCGAGCGGTCAGAGTGAGAGCCTTCTCGCCACACTCAAATGTAGGCTTCGTAGTGCACATAGATTGGGTGTTTTACACATGACAAAAGGTTATTATAATTCATTACTTTTTTTTGTTTTTGTTTGATGATATTACTGATTCCATTGTATGACGGGAAAAGATGGGTAACATGACAAGTTTTCTGACAAAGAGAGCCTCCAAGAGTACCTGACATTCATTAGTCCATAACTGAATCCCGCTTACTGACACCTACAAATGTGAGGAAATGTCTGCGTCGCCGTATTTCAAAAACAATGATTTAATGTAGAAGAGACACATTGAATTATTGAAGTAATGAGTTCAGAGTGAAGTAAAAAAAAAAAAAAATTACTTATCAAGCAAAAGACAAAACAAAAACAAGAGGTCTTTATATTGACTCAGATTTAGCTGTGGTCTTACATTGTGAACTGTGATAATTTTCCTGTTGTGTGACTGTCTGCAGCTGCCAAGGCCAACTGAATCTTTCATCTCTGCATAGTTCATTAAAGCTGCGGTCCCCAACCTTTTTTGCACCACGGACCGGTCTGTATATATACAATATTTTCCCGGACCGGCCGTCTGGGGGGAAGGGGGGGTCACGACAAGACCGGAATATCGATTAGGCCTGTAAGTTTAGTATAGCCGCTTTTTCATAACATTTTACATGATAATATTATAAAAACTTAAAGTGCATATTTTTCTCTAATGCTCATGTAATACAAACATTGCAACTCACCATGTCGCTGAATCAGTGGGAGCCCAGAGCTTGTTTCCCGGCAACGAGACGGTCCCATCTAGGGGTGATGAGAGACAGTGACACCCGAATGGTGTTCCTTATGTCCAGCCTACGGTGTCGGGCTCTGCTGTCTCTGCGTTATCGGCAGCGTTGTTGGGCCTTTAATAACCCCTTCCGAAGAAGCTCTCCAGCGACGCTTGTTTGTTTTGATTCAGGTCAGCTAACGTAGCTAGCTAGTGCAAAATTAGCAATACAGCTCACGCAAACCGCGATGAACTCGCGGCATGGGCATTACTCAAGTTCAAAATCTGTTAACTGCTGTGGGCGTGACAGAGATATTAGAGTGGCGAGAAAAGGACCAACATACTGCTGCAAGTTCAATGTAATTACTGCAAAAATAGCCTGTAATTGTATATGATTATTTTATTTTACAGATTAAAAAAAATAAAAATAAATTATTTATATTTTCCATGCAGTAGCGAATGTGCCGCGGACCAGTGGTTGGGGACCACTGCATTAATGAACAAACATAACGTGCCTGCTCGGTTTGGACTTTAAAACTATTTTCAATAACTTTAGTATTTGCTTAAATGTATTACACAATATGAAGAAACATACATAAAGGCACATTTTACTGCATTAAATATGTTTTACAATACTACTGATGATATCAAAGGTGAGTTCATACAGTGTCTGCACACTGATATCTCAGTTCCCACTGTTCTTACTGAAAAGTCTTAACATAATATAATATATGTAGGCTGACAGGAGCGATGCATAAGAATGTATATATTTTCTGGAAAGTTTTGACCAGTTTTCCAAAGGCTTTTGGGTTAGGTCGAAATTGGTGCTGTATGAGTTGTTTTCTGTGTTTCAGTGTGTCCCTGGGTTGCCTTGCACCCTACCCCGCGACCCTCAATTGGATAAGCGGGTTTTGGGAAAAGAATGAATCATAAATCTTTTTTTTTTCTTTTTTTTTTAAAGAACATAATTAGTTATTATGGTACTTAAACTTTAGCAGACTACATTCAGCTAAAAGCAGTTGAATCAGATTTTTTTTTTTGTAGATTTAAAATCTAAAATCTAAAATGTTGACTGACTGATTATAGACTAAGGTCCCGTCCATTAAACTGTTACTAAATTTGTAGTTAAGTTCGACACTCGCTTTTATTATTCACCCAGCAGGGGGGGCTGGCTACATCTAAAGTGACCCGTTGTAGCACGAACTAACACTTGCTTCAAAAGTGCCGCTCTCTTTTCCACCGGCCTCCCGTCAGAGCCCTCTCAGAGGCGAGAGTGGGTGCCAGCCCAGACTATCATTGGGTGGACGTTTAGAATTTACAGTCAACCTGAGCAGCATGGGTTTAGGAAGGAGTTCCATATGAACGCTGGAGAAATATGCAATCTACACACTAGGGACAGAGAAAATACCCAGGAAAGGAAAGGCAACCGTGGTCCCGGCAGTGTCACGGAACCACAACAGTCATTACACAAAACACATTCTCTATTGAACTGGTTCATATACAGTTTATCAGATGCATTCATCTAGTATTGAGTTCCACACCCCTTTTCTTCCAGGACAGCTTGTGTTCTGCACTGAATAAAACTGAATTAGCTGTCGTGTTCCTGGAACCATTCTGAGACGATACGTGCTTTGTGACATGGGGTATTTTCCTGCTGGGAGTACCCATGTGACGAAGGTTAAACTGTAGCCATGAAGGGATGCATCTGGTCGGCGAAAAATGTTAAAGTATGCTGTGGCATTCAAATGTTGCTCAACTGGTACCTAAATTTGAAGACATCCCTCCCTCACGCTATTACATCGCCGCTCTCGGCCCGTACCATTGACACCAGGCAGGACGGGTCCGTGGAGTCATGCTGCTTATGGCAAATACTGATGTCGGTGACAGCAACCGAGATTCATCGGACCAGACATTCTGTGTCGGTATTCGGGACACTGGAGCAGCTTCTGTGTTTAGCTGATAGGAGAGGAACCCCACGTGGTTGTTATTTGTCTGTTTGTGTTTAGTTAGAGCCACTACCGAGTGATGATATTAACTAATGCCTCTCCCATTATATAAAGCAGAAAAGTCACTTTCAGTCTAGAGGAAAACTATATACAGTAGATCCTACCAGCATCCATCAGAGTGCATTGTGCAGAGCTGACAAGCAGTTTTAGTTGATTTAAATTGTAAAAAAATAAACAACATCCAAGTTACCTGAATATTGATATCAGCTTTGTTCTTTGTCCAATTTTCTGAAGAAGAAAAAAATTCTGCTACAGTATTTCAGGGATCTGTGGGATCGTGACGTGAGCTATTTGGCGCTGTGCGATTTCTCTCCTCTTGTAGGTCTTGCCCCCTCAGTGAACTTATTTTTTCTGCGTTCTCAAATTCTGTGCCAAGGTCTTCTCTGGCAAGAGCCGCATCCTCTTCCAGTTCCAATAAATTATTCATCTGAATGTATA
>JAOVYW010039157.1:3591-25413 GCA_025775045.1 Hiodon tergisus | reverse complement strand
AAGTGATGTTTCCGGTGATGTTTGATAAAAGTAAACAAGCAAAAGAAGCGTGCACACACACACACACACACTCACGCACACACACAGACGCGCACACACACACAGTTTAATGCCCACAAACTCTCTAACACAAGCACTTCTCAGAAATCTAACGCAAAATTTCAGTAAGGAGTAATATCTCCAAACAGAAGATGATTTGTATCAGATTAAAAACAACTGAAACGGGTCTTACTGCCACTGCCTCCAGGATCTGCTTGATAACATGAGCAGCATCCCTCTCACTGTAGTACCCCCTCTCCACAATCCTGAGGAGAAAACATACAGTCAACATTAAATACAGAACTATTAAACACGACA
Organism: Hiodon tergisus; assembly: GCA_025775045.1. Taxonomy (NCBI): domain Eukaryota; kingdom Metazoa; phylum Chordata; class Actinopteri; order Hiodontiformes; family Hiodontidae; genus Hiodon; species Hiodon tergisus. Next base: position 25,056 of record JAOVYW010039157.1, on the reverse strand, counting down.
GTCCCTGACCAATGTCCCGAAAAACAGACACACTTTGTTCTGATGACGTTGTTCGAACCTTGTGAGACAGGAAATTCCAGGAAATTGGTGTTACTCCTGCACCAAAACATTTATTTCAGAACAAAACAATTGAGTATAAAATTGCAGAATCACCAACACAATTATTTATCTAACAGATTTAACTGTTAGATTTCAAGTTTGATTGTAAGTTTCAAGTTTGGTCTGACTTCATGTCAACAGCTGTGTCAAGGCTAACCACCTTCTAATAACATTTCCCAGAAACACTGATGTGCTCATTGAAAAAATCAAAGTTTCTGTTTCTTTTTTATAATTTGGCCACGACAGAGCCTGTGTCGTAAGTAGATTTTAGTAAGGGGATGGGATATGTAACGGGGTACTGGACAGGATTGATCTGCACTGTTGACATAAAAGCACAGTGACATTCAACCAGCAATGGGCTGTGACTGACATATTTTTTAAGGAGAAGGACCTGTCAAAGAGCTCCCCTCCAGTCACCAGCTCGAGGATGAGGGCAATCTCGGTGTCAGTCTCAAAGATTTCCTTCAATCGGATCTTAGACCCATGAAGAAAAGAGACAGTTACTATTCACTGTACACAATGAAAAATGTAATCACAAATAGGTGTTACATAGACCTTCAACCTATTAACCGAATGGCATTTGTTCTGAAAACATAAAGTAGACTTGTACATTTAGTCATTTCAAAGGAGTAAACAAACTTACAATATTTGGGTGAGAAAGACGCAAGAGAACTCCGATTTCGGTTCGCACAATTTTCTTGTCAATCTAAAACGGACACAGCAACATTACTCACTGAGGTACCACTGTTATAAATAGCTAAAATGGTAACGCTACTTACAGTTTTCTTCAGGATCTTGGCCGCGTAGGGCTTCTGGGTTTGTTTCTCTTCACAGCGAAACACTACAGATGTGGCCCCCCTTGAAAAGAATGACATTAGTAAAGCATTTTTGTTGCCTCACTTTTCTCTGTATACTGCACACAAAATTAGACACCGAAAAAGCAAACTAGAAAGAACGTACACCTGGTTCATTTGACCTTACTCCATTCCTTCCGATGAATAAAACTGCCCCAGTCCGCTGTATATTCAGGCTCACTAGCCTTTGATTTACTTTGATTCATCAAAAATATGTGTGCCTATACTTCGGCATACTCCATATGCAGAAATATTTAATGTAAATGAATTAAATCTGCCAGCTTTTAGCAAATATGCCAGATACTTGGCCAATGCCTCTATTTTGGTTTGGCTCAGCAAGCTGTACCTCCTACAGGCAACTCGTCTCTTCAGGAGCAACTTCTGCCATCTCTGCTGCAGCTATCGGAACTCTCAAACATCCTATGTTCTTCATTAATCAAGTTTTCCTACAGCTACAGATTGCAAACCACTAAATGCTACATGGCTATATGATGCGAATCTTTCCATTTTTGACTGGTTGACCCATCAAACGTTTTAATGTCATCCGCAAGCGATACGTTTTCGTAGCTTGCTTGTGTTTGTTTTGGAACCGTATGATGCAAGGCGTGCTTGCCAAGCCTTTTGACATGAAGCTCCACGACACGCATCGGTCCCGGTGTAACTGCACTGGGAATACTGAAATGAGTATTAAATAACACCTGCTGCTCCGTTTCCTCCCCACAACATCCACGCAGAAGGACCCAACATTTGGCCAGTTTTGCTTTCCTAATTGGTTGCTGTCTCCCCAGCTGGCCCTTTAATTCAATCCTTCCCCTTCCTTCAATAAAGCCATTTCCTTTGGACTCTCACAGCCTTGTGTCCCCCTGGCAACCAGGACACTTCTTCCACAACATCAGCCCCTAACATCCTGTCTAATTTGTATATAAGAAGACCATAGAGACTTTGTGCAGCGATGTGCACGGCTGCTAATAGAGATGTAAATAAACGAGCCTCCAACTTTCTGTTTGATGTTTCCTGGAATGAGAAGGAGAAACATTCAAATCTCTGATTTCAGAGAACAGCTACTCCAAGCTGAAATAAAAATACATTAACACCCTTAATTTCAAGTGATTCTCCGCTCAGACAAAAGAAAATGCAATCTGTGGTAACCTGATTAGTGGAGAGACACATGATAAATGGCAGGGAGAAAGCATGTGATAGCCCCTATCTCTCCCTCTCAGCGGACGTCTGTCCTCTGAGAGGCTGAGTATCCAGGTCAGTGCGACAAGCAGCAACAATGAATGAACAGTAGGGGTTACAAAGAAACCCTGAATAAACCTAAAAGAGCCACAGCCTTTTAGATACAGGGTGCTATTTTTGTTTACCTTTGTTGCGAGTGTATGACCTCAACAGCACTCAGGTCTCAAAACACAATCAGAGCATCACGGAGTCATTGTCTCACAATCCCCAAAACAAATTGATTCTAGTCTTTGATGAAGGCCAAGATATTAAACTGCTCATTCATAATCCCTCTCCAGCCAGTCAATGAATAAGGGTTTTAGAGGTGAATGAAGCCTCTGTAGTAACCCCAAGGACTGGCCAGCTTATTTTTCTCTTGTTAATTCAATTCACGTTAATCTTTTTCTATGTTAAAAGTCATTTGTGTACTTAGTTTTTTTTACTATATTTCATTTGAATTACAAATACACGTGAGAGGTTATTATTAAAAGCAAAAATTTAAAAATCCTTGCTGCGGGGTACACCTGGATACGTCTTATTTTATCATCATAATCCATTTGGACATTAACAGTCAAAAAAACAGTTAAAGCTGTAAAATTTCAAACACTTCGATACAATGTTTTGATCACGGCGCATTGTTTCAACAAGAAGTGTGTGTGAAAATAACGGTTTTTAAACAGAAACTTTACAAAAACATATTGGCTCATTTGGTGAAAGCTGTCAGGGACAGAGAGATGTTAAATCTATAAAATTTGATTTGGCAATCTAAATATTTGACCACAACACGTATTTATGGCCATATAACAACATAGGATAGCTACCTAAGTGTATATTAGTAACTAAGGTTAAAAAAAATGTCTGCATTAATTTGGAAATGTATTTAAAACTTACATTGGCTTGTAGAAGCCGTACATAAAATGGCTGCCACAATCACCTTTATACAGCTAAAGTAAAGGAGTATTTGGCTGAAAATATAAATCGTGGATTGTAGAATTGTGTATTACCAAAAACACAGATACTTCCAAATTGTCAGTAGAACCATTTGACTCCAGTTATATTCTCTGTAGATAAGCACTCCTCATAGCCATATACAGTACATCAAATTTAATATAAATATTTTGAGTACTTGGTACTTTTTTTAAAGCATATGAACAGGCACACAAACACATAAGTATTTGGCCACCGCTACTACTTATTTGTGAGCAGGAGAGAAGAGCAACATCCAACATTAAGGCCTAGTCATGTGATCTAGAGAGTCATGAAACTATGTGCTGTTTAAATGTTTTCATAAAATAATATTAGACTACTAATCAAATAAACAAACTATGCTACTTTGCGAACGTTCTGCATTGTCCTTCAATTTAGAATGATAATTTTAATGCATATATATCACATTTGAAGTACCCGCAAGACTAAATATAAATTCACAGTCCCTTAACATGAACCTGCCTGTCTAAACGAGCAAGTTTGGAATTTAATATTTACCATGCCGCGAAAAAAGCGTATGTTATCTCTACTGAAATACTGTATTGAAAGTGGTAAGAACGGGGGGCTAAGTTATCCATAGGTGTCCTATGTTTATTGCTTTATGAATTAAAACGGTCGTATATGATATATCTTAATGAAGGTGTAGTTACGGTAAACGCGATATACATTAAGCACTATACCTTCCCAATTCCTGGCCCATGGTGTAGAACTCCTCTATTGAGACATCTCGCCTCGAGCCATCGACCCAGTATTCTACCGAGGTGGCGCTGGAGCGTGAAGTCGGCATATTGGCCAATAGCACAACAGACCTTGTTCTCGAATCCCCCTGTCCCAAGTCCTTTCTTCTTGAAACAAAGTGTAAAACGAAAACTCACATCAAGAAAACCTAAAATGATGCATAATCTTGTTTACGAATTCCAAACACTGTACGTTCATCAGATGTCGTTGTGTGCTGTACAGACGCATCACATAACAGATTTATTCCAGTCAGCGAGTCCCTTTAAAGTTATTTAATCCAGATGTTTACCGCACGTTTGATTTAAAGCCCTTCAGAGACTATTTAATCCAAACACTGAGATCATAGGCGACATATATTTATCTTAAAGGCTAGGAATTCATAGCAAGATTACCCGATGCAAAAAACCACTATTAACTATACGCTATAAGTCCTAGTGATTAGTTACAAAGATAATTTGTTTGTATATTCTTTTTATCAAAGATAATTGCTTTGGTTTCCATAGGGCCGCGCCTTGTGATGAATAATAACTCCATTCCCTTTTGCATTCCTTAAACCACAAATATAACTCACTATTTAGCAAAAATCCGCCTTTAGGAAAACATGGCAACGGAATACAAAAGCATTTAAACAGTCGTCAAGGCAAGCGAAATCAACTGTGGTCGGTTCCAACGAGTATTCCAACAGGATTAATGACAAAAATGGCATAAACAGAATTTTCTTTGGTCAGTACTCAAATTGTCGTAACATCGCATCAGGATGATATATACATATATAATCAATTATCTTCTTATTTCGTACTATCGGATCCCGGGATTTCAACAACACCGTGGATATTCAACAACCGATCCTACACCTCTACGTGCTCCTTTCATCCTCCAACTCGGCTTGAAGGTTGGGGGTGGATGGGGGTTCGCATAATCAAATGCCCCACGCCCTCAACAGATTTATCCAATACATTGCGGCCTGCACACGAAAAACTGCAATGCAATTGGAAACCGCACAGTCAATCAGAACCGTGCTAGCCATAATTTTGAACAGCAGCCCCCATTCCATGTCCGACATAACGTCGCCCGTTTATTTAGATTTAAAAACGCACAGGGGAACATGTGATACAGCTCCACAGCAGACGAACGTAAACATTAGTGTGACGATTTTCTCTTCCTGAATGAACAATGAAAAACATAAATCATATGTATTACGTAACATATACTCAACGGAAGTGATAGCACCAGATTTAAATAAACCGATTTCTCTATCATAGAAGATGTTTCTAATTTTAAGATGAGTGGTTGGAGCGTCAATTTATTTCAGTACTGCGGACAGCTCCTTCGGTAGCATGATTAGGATTCGTGTGATCTTTTTATTTTCATCGTACGCGTTTAAAAATTATATTTCCAAAATACTTTAATTTTGCCTTTCGCTAATTTTGGCTTTTCGCTACCAATCAAACAAACAAAATTGTATGACATTCTCGGAGAAAATGTACCAGTTCCATCAGATACATGAATAAAGACCATTCCTCTTACTGTTTTGCACACAGATGTGTCAGATCTTCTGGGATTAAAAGGTCAAGAGAATCTTGTATTCAGGTGCTTAATAATGAATTTCCCTTAAATCTCTGTGAAAAAAAACAAAACAAACACAAGTAGGTTATTTTACTCATAGCAAGGGGACAGAGGTAGGGGGTAGTTGGAAATACACTCAAATCTCATGTTGGATTTAACCAAACACATTTTTTGCAAACAATAACCTCAAAATAAGAACTTGGTCCACAAATATTAACATGTGAAAGGTTTTTTAGGACTCTTCGCTACTCCAAGAAAACCAGTTTGGCCTCTACTCTTGTCCCAAATTATTGCTCCCCTTTCTCTCCAAAATAGATAGAGGAGCCTTCAATTCGTTCTCCCCTTTTCTCATCATCCAGGTAACTCCTGTACCCTGACCAGCCTAAGGGCTGATTCTCTCTTCTCAGTCCCTATCCTTCTGGACCTCTCTGCAGCAATCAGTGGATAATCAGATACTCTTCTCCATACTGACGGAGCTGGTAGTCAGAAGATAGGTTGCGTCGTACCTATCAGAACACACTCTTCTGTCGATAACTGAGTCCCCCCCACTCACTTAATGTTTATTGTATCACTGATTTTGTGGAAAACCCTCAACTTTTCCCATCTTCCCCCGTCCAGGTGTGCCTTTTTTCTTCTTGTGTCACAGCATGCATTGCCAACATTTCCTCTTGGATGACCAAATGCCCTTTTTAGCCCGAGCTCTTTACAGCAAAGGTTCTATTTATACTTGTCACTACCTCTGGAACTCTTTATCAGTCTCCATGGTTCCATGGTGTTGTTTATCTGGGCTGTTAACAACCCTGGAATCACAACTGAATCACAAGCTCTCCTTCACAGAGGACATGGCGACATAAACCAGGTCCTGCATGTTTTACATTTACAACATAAGATGCTCATCTCCAGTTCCAATTCAGCCGTCCTACTAATATTCAGCCTCTCAAAATGCAGGCCTGTTTCACTCTTCTGCAAGCTACAGCCACCTGTATTAGGTTAAAAACGTTAATGCTGGCCTTCTCAGTGGCACAGAACATAACCGCTGTCTATTTATAATCAGTAATCCAACACTATGCTATTACAAGGCCTTTTGTATTGTGCAACTGCAGGTAATACATCTCTGGTATGTTTATTCTCTGTTCTCCGGCCTGGCATGTCACTGCTGAACTGAAACACACATTACAAAGAAGAAGAAAAAAAACATCTTAATTGATATGTGCCACAGTCTCAAATATCCAGTCTCACAGTTCTTCAAATGTTTAGAATTTCTTCCATTTTGAATCACCTAACTATGTCACCCTCCCTTGGGATAACACACCCACACTTGTTACGTGTCATTCTTTCACACAGCCATCTACATGCAGATACCAATAAGTAAGCACATCTGTACCACACAAAAGACAAGCAGGATCCCTCGGAAGACATTTTCTTGTCAGTTCATCTCCATTCCCAGTACTGCCCACCCTGTATTAAAATCGCTCTGCACACCCACACACAAAGCATCTGTGCCAAGAGTGTCATCAGCCATCTGACAGCAACTATAACAATAAGACAACCCAAACAAAACAAAACTTGGGCATCTTTGTACGGCTCTCTCCCCCGGTCCCCCAGATCGCCATCAGATCTGGTTGGCTATTGCTTTCGTGCCTACTGCCCCTGAAGGTCTGGAACGGGTGAGGTTTTATGCTCACCGCCCCTGAAGGGCTGGAACAGGTGAGATTTCGTGCCCACCACCCCTGAAGGTCTGGAACAGGTGAGGTTTCGTGCCCACCGCCCCTGAAGGGCTGGAACAGGTGAAGTTTCGTGCCCACCGCCCCTGAAGGGCTGGAACAGGTGAGGTTTCGTGCCCACCGCCCCTGAAGGTCTGGAACAGGTGAGGTTTCGTGCACACCGCCCCTGAAGGGCTGGAACAGATGAGGTTTTGTGCTCACCGCCCCTGAAGGGGTGGAACAGGTGAGATTGTGTGCCCACCGCCCCTGAAGGGCTGGAACAGGTGAGATTTTGTGCAAACCGCCCCTGAAGGGCTGGAACAGGTGAGGTTTCATGCACACCGCCCCTGAAGAGAACAGGCGAGGACACTGGTGAGGACAGTCTCAGTATCAGCCAGTCACATAACCCAGGAATCAGGGGGAAGTATCCCTTTAAGTTTTTGCTAGAATCCTGTCATTAAGGCGTAGCTAAGTGATTTCAGCCATTTCAGATGAATATTAAATAATCAATGTTATGGTGAACTAGACTACTTGGAACAAGCACCAACGACTGAAGATTTTTCCTCAAGCCCACACAAATGTCTTCTTCGCCTCATGTGCTCGGGATAATGATGCAATAAGACCCATTTTTGCAAACTATGAAAACTAGTGAGCGCTTCCTAATCAAAGAAGAAAAAAATACTTTCAAGATATAAGCCCCAGTGTTCCCTCAGCTCATGGCATATTTCCACAATACCAAACCCGCTGACTGAGAATATGATATGAAGTCAAATTTGTCTGTGCTTTTGTTCAGATTAGGACTAATGATGAAAAGTATCTACATCATTCAGGGTATCAAGAAGAAGAGAGGAAAAAAATATTGTATGGTAAAAGGGTGAGTGAATTATATATATAAATGACTAAAATGTAAAATGTAAATGTAAATACATTGAAATTGAAGCACATGTCAAAGAGTAAAGTCGGAAAAACTGGCTTGATAGCTTACACGTTAAATGTAACTATTGGCTACTTCCAATAGAAATGGTTTTCTTTTGTATTGTTGGTCTTAAAATGGATAGTTTTTCTTTAAAAAATTGATCATGGATGTATGTCTTTCTGAAGCCAAAGTTAGCTGGCAAACATTATATTTGAATTTTTTTAGTAGATAGCAGATAATACGGACAATGTCCAGAAACTTTTGTACAATAGTTTAGTTGCGAATATGAAGGATCACACTTATAGATTATGATGTCCTCCTAGTGTTTTTTCCCTGTTAGGCGGATGTCACAATTGAAAAAATCCAGGCTTACATCCAGAATTTTTGCTTTTTAATTATATATATATATATAAAACCCTAACCTAAATAATGCTCTGCTTTGTCAACATGATTGACCAACATTTAAATAAAAAAAATATTTACAGACTGATTGTTATCAATTATTGGGTTTAAGCACCAATAGTGCTGTCATTTATCTTTGTCCCTCCAAATATTATTTAAATGTAGTGAAGAATGTGAATCGTTAATAAGCATGCAAAGTGGTTATTACTTTTTATATTTTTGAAGCTTGTTGATATATTTATATATATATATTTTTTTTTAATTCGAATTCACATTTGCTTTAGTGAAAACTGAAAACTGGTCCACTGTTTTTATGTGCAGTGAATTAAAATGGTTAATCCCATTTTTAACACAAGGGGTCACCAAATACCAAGAAAAAGTTATGTCAAAGGCCTATCTTAATACGCTGACACTCAAACAAAATGTATTGTATAAAAATATATGCATATTGTTTTTATATGCAGGGTGTCTTGATTTGAATCATTCATTTTATTTTTTATAATAGGCAATTTTCCATGAAAACATTTGCATCAGCACAGATATGCATATGATGATGAACCCAAGCCAGCTGAAACATGTTTCATTATATTTCTGTGAGCTTTCATTATATTTCTGTGAGCTTTCAATATATTTATGTGCCAAAAAGTCGTATGTGAAAATACAGCTTACGTGCAAAAGACTTACAGCCTGGGAAGTGAGGGTCTTTTAGTGGCACTGAAGTAACTACATTGGAAATCTGTCATTGAGTGCTTAATAAGCTTATCATCAACTACTACAGGTAGCAGTATTTAAACATTCATAAATATATTTGTGGCCACTTTGTTTAAACCCTATAGGTCAGAATAGAACTATGTCAACAAGTTATTATGCTTACAGAACTTACAGAAATGACTTTTAATTTAAATTAAAGACAATGTCAGACAATGTCTCATGGTTAACAAAAATCTTTCAACAAGAGAAAAGGAGAACCATGCCAGCCATTATCCCTTTAGCCCACTCTGCTTCAATGTTTCACACTAACTTTTTCCTGCTTAATCCTGCACTAACTGAAAAGTATTTATATCCCTACTGGAATATATTGTGAAAGTTAACTCCTGATTTTCAAAAGTCTACTGGAACTATCTGTTGAAACTATACATTGGTTTGGGCTTCAGTGAATTAAACACAATTCCTAACAAAAAACTATGAGCGCCCAGAACAACGTGTCTAACATGTTGTGAAGTTGCTAACCCGAGAAGCATGGTTATTAGTGCTGAAGTCCATTCAGTGCACAAAATATGTATTTAATTGGCAGAAGGCCTATTTGTCAAACTATTACCCTAGCAGGTTGACTCCAACTAATGCATTTAACATAACGAAGTGTTGCTCCTATCCTAAGAAAATTACATAGTGCCTCCTCTTTGAGCCTGGGGTTTTGTGACCGACTGCAACATCTAGAACAAATGCTGATTGGAGTTATTGATGAACTGCAGAAATAAATACTGCTTTAATGCTAATATTTATCTTAATTCCTGAAGTCAAGTGGTTTAACACGTACGAACCCCAGACATACACTGAAATACAATTACGTGTTCATATCAAGTGTCCTCTCTCCCTTGGTTTTTTCGAGATTGTTAACAGATGAACGAAGGATGAATAGGCCCTCACTGTCCATTTATTTATCAGTTCCTCAGAGCAATTCTTGAAGCAAAATGTTCAAAAGTGGGATATTCTGACAACAAATTAACAATGCAAAAAAAAAAGCTAAATATAACAAAGAGATGTGAAAGAAAAAGAGAAAAAAGGAGGAAGAGGGTGGAGATGTCGGAAGTTGGTGAGTGAGGTGCTGTAATGTTTTTCTTTTCTCTCAGTTGATCAAGACTAAATTAAACAGAACCAGACGTGGCACAAATATTACCAATACAAGCTTATGGCTACATGTTCCACCCACTGTCAGGGACTGCCGACTGCAATGCGAACCGGTAGGGCAAAGAGGTTTTATTTGTTTTTCACATCAACCTTCTTTTTAGTTTACGTACTCTCACAAGACTCACCACAGCATTTGAAAGAGGAGCAATTGCGTTTACTTTGTCAGGGTTAATTAATTCTCTAGTCAAAATGTCCCAGGCAATAGGGTGCGCACATGCAGCCTACCAGAAGCGGCATTTGTAAACATGGCCAGATCTCCTACACTGACAGTCTTTCTGTTAATGAGGAACAGGTCTGCAATACTGGTGAGTTGGCATGTGCCAGAAAAAGGGATTAGCGGAGAGCAGTGGCCCTGCTGAAATTACTGGTGAGGAGAGTCTTTCAAACAAACACCTGTCTATAAAATCAAGGAAGAAAACGCGTGGTGGCCAGGCTAACTAGGTGGGTTTTTTTTAATCTAAAAGAAAATATGCCTTTGGAGAAGATACAAGCCGATAAACGAATATTAATCATGTTTTATTTAACTATTCCCCTGTATTAATTAAATCTTCCAATTTACTTCCTCATGGCAGCAACATCCCGCCCCCCCCCTTCCTTTTTTCATGTCAATTTGTGGGTGGAAGCAAGTGAGGCAGGAGATAATTAAAATTCACAAGTGTTTCATGTTTTATTTCATTGCATTTAGGCTCGTTGGCTGGTGAATAAAGAACAACACAAAGCACGGAAATCAATTTTCCAGTTATGGGAGCAGAATAAATAGAGCAAGTGTGTAAAACTAAATTAAACACACTCACACCTGAGACCGGCGGATAATAGGCACTCAGGCCCATTAGAAATGCATTACCCATACCCGCCACCCAAGGAGGCACCGCGTCCGCTGTGAGCGCTTTGCAAGAACCTTTCATTGTTTTTCTTCTCTGGCACAGCATAAAAGTCTCGCAAAGAATCCATATCGCCTCAGACATATTCGCGAACAGCACAGGCTAAACTGATTAAAGGTAATTTTTTTTTAATTGTGATGGAACGGATGTGCATATTTTATGCATTCCGCTTGTACTTTTATCTGGGCTTTGGTGTCAGGTGAATAAATGCACACGTAAGCATATATCATGTAACATATAATCAATAATTCATATCAGAACGATGAAGAGCGTTGAGTTTTAGGGACCTTGTGTAGGCTATAACTCACAATAAGATGAAGGGGGTCAAAAGCTGCCTGCTGATGTTCCCTGGCAAATTCCTTTATGGGAGACTAGAAATGCATAGCACTCACTCACAGAAATCTTTGTGTCAGTAATATGTGTTTGTAATACTTGCCTGCATACCATCTCTAACGAATTAGACCACTGAGGAAATCAAAGCAATCCATATTTCATTACTCCCTTTAGTGACCTTTACAAAAATCTTGTAACACAATTAAATGCACGTCCCTCTCTCTATAAAAACTGAACCGAAACGGAGAGATGAAAACAGGTTTGCTTTCTAACTATTATATTTCAGAAAATACTGGGATAATACGATATTAGAAAAGGCGAAGAGGCAAATCAAATCGGTCGTTTAAATTGTTTACAAATCTCTCGGCGACAGGCAGCCTGACTAAAGAGAGGAGCAGAATGGTCCCAGTATGGATTTGCATTTATATGGTTTCAGCATAAAAATCGCACCACGCATTTTTATCTTCATCAGCAGCTAATAAAGACAGTCTATAAATGCAGATCCCGCATATTTATACTGTCTCGGTAGCTTCCATTGCGATCACAATATGACAAACAAGACCTCGTGAGCCAACACCTACACTGTATACTTCTAGGTCTCTTCAACCTCTTTACCACAGCTGTTAGAAAGGGCTAAAAGATTATTGGCTATATCCATTAGATGTGTCTGGTTTATAAGAGGCATTTGCAATTCTATCATTTCTGCTTTATCCTTAAGGGACTTGTTTGTCTTACGCTGTAGCCTATGCTTTTTTCCTTACAGGATGAAAATCATTCTCTACAGCAGATATGAAAGTTCTAAATTCCTTTTCACAAAACCTTTGCCCTTTCCCTATTTAAAAACAAACAAACAAACAAACAAACAAAAATCCTAAAAGCCACCATTTTCATTTGGCATTTTACAGTTGGTGCTTTCCCTCGTGACTCGTTTACTTGTTGTAGAAGTTCAGCTGAGCTCACGCGAGCGTCTTTCACCTTCCTTCAAGCGGCATCATGCACGGCATTTCCTCCCTCTCTCCCTCGGCTTTGTGCGTGTACTGTCGATAAGGACAATTCAAAACAAACAAATATGAAATACGTCGTCAATATTTTTGCTTCTGTAAAAAATAATATTTAAACACCCCAAAGCAATCGCATCAACTCAAAATAACAAAAAAAAACTGCGCCCGACTAGCTGCTCCACAGGTAGAACTAGAAGACTATCACCATTATACATCTTATATACGTAGATATATAAGATGATGGTACAGTCCAGTGCATCAACTCTCTCAAGGGAAGGGTCAGAGACATTAAAAAGTTGAAAAAGCAAAAGAGAGAGAGGGAGTAAGTTATGTTTTCTGCCCCTGAGAGAAAGTTTTTTCTCAAGTCATTTGCTGAGTTTTGGGCTCTTGGAAAAACAAGCAGTAATTTACTTCACTGGGCGGTAATGAAGATTCCCCTAAATTGCTCTCTGTGTCCTTATTTGCAAAAACAAAAGTTTGAGACTGGTGTTACTGTGTTGAGACTGTGCTGTGTTGTAGTACACTCATTGGTTATCACACAGATGTTCAACCTCTACATATTTCCCTACTGTGTCGGTTTAATGTAAATCGTACTGCAACCACCTTTCCGCGTGGGATTATCCCCAGGTAACCCCAGACTAGTACATGGTCTAATACTAGCCCACTCTTTGCTTACGTTTACACTAAGCAACAGAGAAGATAATTGTTTATGGTGTTTGATACATGAAGTCCACTTCTGTTCACAAAGTCATTCAAAGGGCATTCCCTGTAAAAGGAGAACTACGTTTTGAAAATAAGAATCAGTCAATTATATTACAAAGGTCAAAGCACAATTCAGGTTCACTCAATAGTTGAAATCAGAAACACTTACTAAACATTAAATCACAATTTTTCATTAGGCTCAAACCTCCTTCAGTGTTTTCCCCTTAAGGTACCAGCCTGACCAACTTAACTGAGAGGACTAATGTCAGTCCAGGTTTTATTTTTAAAAATATGAAACCTTCGTATAGAACCCAGTGTCCACAGATATATGATATATAATTGAGTTTAGCCCTGCTAACCTGGTTACCCCTGGTTACCCCGGGGAGCATGTGGTAATGAACGTTTCAGGTGAAGGCTGAAGTTGTAGTAATGGAATAGGGAGTAAGACTCATGATCAAATGCATCTGCGTGATTTAATTAGAGAGACATCCGAATTAGGTCATTTAGACGGTATCTAATGGGAATTATGCACAATTTTTGTGTGAAAATTCTGCATGAAAACAGCTCTGTTTTTGTGTTTGTATTACTATTTAGTCTTATAAATGCTTTCATGAGCAATAGTAATAGTGTCCCAGTCACTGAAATAATTAATAGGAAACAGTAACTGCAACAGCCACCTAATGGAAACTAATGGAAAATGCACTTGGTAAATTGAACACTTAGCACTTCAAAGGGTCTGCTTTAATATATACATTTTTTTGCTGAGGGCGCTTTAAAGTGCTCATTCTAAATGCTCAAAACAAGGGAGTGGACTGTAAAACCCTGAAAACAATGCTGTGCATTTGTCTGACTGACTTGTTTATTTTTGACATAGCGTTTGGCCTTTGGGGAATTAAGAAAGGTGAGGACCTCAGTAATAGCTTATCAAGACAGAAAGCGAGCGGCTACAATGCCTGTTAGCAATAACTGTGACACGGAGACCCACTTGACAGATCGTCCCCGACGAACACTGGCCGTGCTACGCCCAGGGGATATGGCTTGATCAAGGTCACGACCCCTGAAACATAATTACGCCGAATTGTTCACATCCGCCCACAGAAAGTAACAGGATTAGGCTCATGTGCTTGGACTAGTCAGTCTAAAGAGGGCCAGACCAGGGGGATGTGGGCTTTTTATACGGACTTTAATGTGCTATTAATAGATGTGAAGTGGCTGTTGCATGAGTTTGTAACAAATATGAACGTGTATATAGGATATACACTAATAAATAAATGAACAAAGTGTAACAACAAATATTAAAGAGATATTACACTTTTCAGAGTAATGTTTATCATGGCTTTGTTCAAACATTTCATAAGAGATTTTTTTTTTCTCTTATGAAAAAAGATAACAATGGCTATTTATTGGATCCAATCGAGTCCACCTTTAGGTATTATCTGACAATTCAAGGCCCAGATTTATTTTAAGTATTTACATAATAGCAATTTGTTAAAATTAACCATCTGTTTCGTCCTTCTTTTCTGTTCCGATGAAGAAACGGGTGAAATAGCTCAGTCAAAAGACAAGCAACGTGTGACACTATAATACCGTAATTGTCATCTTGGCAAATATTCACAGTTCAGACTGCTTTCCCCTCTGTTAATTTATTATTTATTTACAATAAGTGCTGTCTCGTCTGGCACTTTAAATTGCAGACAGTCTGGTATAGTGCTGATCCTCAGACGGTTTTTTTTTTTTTTTTAAAGCCCTGGTCTACAAAAAACTACTGAATGGTTCCAGTGCACAAATTAAGCTGACAGGACAAAAAAAACTACAAAACAACCCGTTTTAAAAATGTATTCTTCATTGGGTTAAAAACAAATTCCAGCAAAATACTGTCTGCTCCTTAAAAAGCTTTGTAAAAACATACCATAACACAGATGGAAATCAGTGTTTATTTTTTTGTCACATCCACTCACTTTTCCAAATTGGCATTTTTCCTGTCACCCTAGTTTTTGTTTCGTTTGTGTTAATCCTGACATGTGACAATATTTACTGTTCTTTTCAGGTTTGTAGTTGCCATTAATTAACAGCAGCGGCAGAAAACAAAATGCAGCTCACTGAAGCTGGATTATAGTCTGGAGTGGGGCTTTTTACATGGAAAAGAGCGATCTGTGAATTCTGGAACGGTTTTGTTTTGTTCTGGAATGGCCGTCGAGCTTGCCTGTATACATGCATGGTTTTTGCATAGCGTGTGAATGTTAAAACAAATAAAAATAAAAATGCTAATGAACTTAGTAATGACTTAAAAGGGAAGGGTTCATTTAAATATCACACAACTAGACATTGGATTGGAATAGAGAAAGGAATCGTGTGTGCCATCGAAAAGGGTTACCATGACATTTCATACAAGGCGCAGAAGATGAAAGAGTTTGCTTTGTTTCATCTTTCCATGATGCAAGTTAAAACCAGAAGGACAGACATTCCTTATTTCCTTATTTAAGCTTAATCTGGGATACTACAAAAAAACACTTTTCTCTCAGCGACAAAAACAATGCCCACTCAATCCCTAGTGCAGCCACCACCCACTGCCAACCCCCCACCAACCTAGTGCCACACGCACATACACCACAGTCACATGCACCTCAGCCTCGTGGCTCAGAATGTACATACTGAACCATTTGCAAAAATACGCATTCTGTATCGGTTACTGGGAGACAGTTTTAAAAGAAAATGCCCTTTTGTTCATTACCGAGCAACGGTACGACAGGGAAAAGACAAAGCCAGGGTCAAAACTCAAAACTGGTTCTCATAAAAAAATATAAAAAATGTAAAAAAAATAAAAAGGGTCCAAATCCCAAAAAATACACCTACTAGCTCTGTCTACCATCAGTGTGGCTGAAATGAGCTCCATTATTCCCTCCATGCTTTCCCCTCAGGTACAAGCCCTGACTAAAGAATCCAGCAGCCTTTTATTCTGTAGCTGATGAACCATTGCCCCAAGCTGTACCAATTACTCAGCTGAGGACTGTTGGCAATCAGCAGTCAGGCCCAGGATGTCAGGCCGGTTGTCCTTAAAGGGGCGAGACGCAGATTTCCAACACACGGTTATAACAGAATACATGTAAGTTCTTCAAGCAGCCAGGTCACTCCATTATAAAAAATCATTGTTAAAAACAGCATATCATTCAAATTTTTTGTTTGTTATGATCACATTTAGTATTCATTCTCAGAACGAAAACCAATTTGAATAATACATTACATCTCTTGGGTAACTTATCAAACCCAATAAAAATATACTAATTGTTACCCTACAGAGACATTTTGATTGAGAGGGTTGTCTCTAGGGAGGAGCAAGTGGGGATAGTACATTGACCAGTTTGCAAATCTAAATTGAACACCATGTAAATTCTGTCTTTTATCACCAGGACAGAAGTCATTCTCACAATGACTCACAATGACCTCTGTCCTGGTGACAAAAAGACGGAATTTACCCACAAAGAAATCAATTCATCACTTTCTCGGTTTCTTCCCGGACACAGTCTGAAAGCACCATCCAGGGGGACGTGCCTCTCCTCTAATTGGTGCTAGACCTCTCGTGCGAAATGTATAGCTTGCAGTCTGGAAAAGAGCCAGGTGACTCGATTGGAGGAGACTTGTGAGACCTTGTTACTTCCTTACCTGCCGTAGCAATGAGCCGGGATGCATTAGCACAATTGGCCATTCAAAATAGGGGAGAAGAACACAAAAAAAATTATGGGCCATTCCAAATTTATATCTTAAGGGCTTGATGTCTGGGTCGTTTGAGAATTCCTAGCTTGGACCCAGTTTGGTTGCAACAGAAGAAAAAAGGCTGTTTTCGTCCGGATTTAAAAGGCTCAGGCTCAGACAACTCCTTTGTAATGTGACAGAGAGACATCATATAATCACCTCTACTTTGCATTTGAGGTTAGGAGGGAAATGCTGTATCAAACAGAGCTAGCCCCAATAAAACAGTTAGGTCACGTCCCTCCTCTTCTCTCATTCCTCCGGCACTTTTTCCCCGGTAGGTTAGTTCAGCTTGGTATTGATTGGCGCATTTAGTTGAGTTCTTAGGATGCCTTTTAACAATGTCCTATACTTCTGCCCCTATGGGATGCTTCATCCAGCAGAACCCCCCCCCACCGCATTCATGCCACATTCTAATATATTAGCAATGGTATTGATTATTCTCAATGCACACATAGTACGGGGAAGAGTTTCAATAGAGCAGCTCATTTCCAATTTAACTGATTACCCGTGTAAGAGGTAAGAAAAAAATCCCTGGGTTAAGCATGTGAACTAAATAAAAGCTGACTTCAGTTCAGTGTATTTGCAATGTCAGAGAAAACCGGATGGACGAGACAGTTCTGTAGACCCCCAATGAAACCAAAACGTCAGATAATTAATTGGATTGTAATTGGAGAGCTCAATAGGACATCTTCAAATGGTTTTAAAAAGGGTTTCTTCATATGAGCAGGATAAAGAAATTGCAAGCTATTCTACGATTGGAATTTGGATGCCCATGGGATTAAGTACAAAATTCGATTGTAACATTAGACCGGGAATTTTTTATTTATGTATTTATTCCTCTTCAGTGTGTTCACCTACTTCTGCAGTGGCTAAAAGATTATCATCACTATTCTATTGAAAGTGAATTGTTATGCAAAAGGGGAACATGTTTTTGACCGTACAGTTATTGTGTGAAAAAGAATGCAGGGCTTTTCTTCAGAGAAGAATTCCGAAGACGTGTTTCCTTGTAAGTGCCTTCGGAACTGACACCTATTTATTGGAAGTAAAAGTACTCCGTGGTCTTGGGTGAACCAATTCTGCAGAGTGGAAGATGAAGCACGGAAAAATAACAAGCGAGCTGGAGCCAGGGGAATTTTTAACGCTGAGGGAAACTGTGTTTTCCCTAATCGCGGGAGCAGTTCAGGCCCGCCTCTGAACGGCAGTGTGCTAACGGGAGAAAGCGGTGCCCCGTGTTCGCGCGACATGCCTAAGGAGGAAACCAGAGTCTGGACAACCGCCTCGGAGCTACCAGAGGGCACAATGGCAGGATGGCAGCGCAAAAGTGCCCATTCCTGCTTTCTTCTGGTGCCAGCGCCTGCTAGCAGAGACGCCCCCCAATCTCCGCGCCACATTCTTCCTGCACGCTTGCTTTTGTGCGCTTTCTCCCAGCGCTTTCACATGCAAAAAGCTCCCTAACGCGCCAGTGTGCAAGTGACGGGTGTGTCAACAACACTGCTCAGAGTTGTTCCCACACTGTGCATGACTACTGCTCAGAATATTAATAATGAGAAAGAAATTTTAATGCTTCCCACACACCCATTCCCTGGAAAAGCAGCGTTATGAAACAAAATATTTTATTATTATTTGTTTTCGTAATTCGCTTCACATGTTTTTTCATTCTAATACAGTTTACCTTGATTTCCAAGACTAAAAACAATACTGGTCAAAACAACACATTTTATTACCTTTTCCTAAGCATTCCTGTTTGTCATATGTCATAGACTATACTGGGTAATTATTATAAATTCTGATATATAGTGGTCTCAAAACTTTAGTCTTAATGCTGAAACACGGATATAATATGGTACAACAAAACATTCCACTCCCATACCACAACCTATTCGATTATTAACGTGTACGATCCTAAAACTTCAGAACTTTCTTTCCGTGTAAAATGTGGTTCTTTGTCATGAATACAACACTGCTGGTTACTCTCCATTCTTTTGTAAACTGTCTTGGGGATCCACAGACAGAACTTCAAAAACTCAAATTGTATTCCACTGTAATGCGTTCTGTCAACCGAAACGGGGCACTCTCCAAGATATATCGACCGAAGGGCTTGTTTTTCCCTACAGACATCATCTTTTTTATTACATTTTGTCCGAAATGGGAGTCTGTCTCAAAGCTGTTGTGTACAGTCCCTGTCTCACAAACCAATATGGCTGTGTGGTTGTGTGGAGTAATTGCTCTACAGGCCTCTGGGAGACTGTGTGGAGACAGGGCTGGAGAATTGAAATCATTTTTCTTCATTTTTTCGTCCAAAGCTCCCTCTCTTGAGACAGGGACGGGTTTCTATTCTCTTTACTTCTTTTGGGTTGATGGGGAGGAGCTAAAAAAGTAAGGAGGAATGAGAGGGCCTCTGTGGGAGAATCCTTCCCAGTGACATGTAATACCCTTCCCTCACTTCTCACATGACTCACAGTGACACCAAAGCATGAAAGGGTCCAGCGCAGTTGGGAGCAGCACAGTAAACACCTATCTCAGGCTGTGTTTGTGTCTCTGTGTTTCGAGGGATTGCCTTTTGTTACAGAGAATAACCAGTACATTTACATAATCCCAACCAAAGGAACCTTTGAGTGTCAATTTTAAATTTTCCCTGCATGGAATTTTTTTCCCATTTGTCTTTAGTTCCACTGCTGATTTCTTTAAGCTAACTTCGGTCAAACCGTTTTAGCGCTCTGAGACCACTGGTAAAAGAAGGAACCATAACCGGACAAGCGAACATGGAACCAATGAGGAAACTAAAATGTTATTTTGAATGATCATATCTATAATGAAATGAGAAAGCAACACCACATTTTCTCGTGTAGCTATGGTTAAATGGGGATATTCAATACCAGTGAGATTCTATCTTAACGTTCAGTCCTTCGCATTGCACCCTGTACCAAGCACTCAGGCTTCTGTCTGTGGAGGGCACCACGGAGACAGAAAACACGTGACTCTGTGTTAAGTGGAGAGATCTGGGCATAGGGGGGAAGGGGGTTGACGGTGGGGAGTCTGTGGTGTGTTGTCAGTTTACATTTGTGTTCTTATTGAACAGTGGGGTCAAGAGGAGTGCACTCGGACTTGTTATGTGGAAATTATAGGGTCGCTCTGTATGAGCATATGTGTGCATACCAAAGTATGTGTGTTTCTGGACAGGAAGAATATGTGACAAATTATGCGTTTTAAAATATGCATGCCCATATGTTTCATCTAAACCCACACAAAAATGTTGGATTATTTTGAGGACACCTATAGCTGTAGGTTGTTGTGCAAAACCAAAAACACCCCCATATTTTTCAGCTATAGGTTATCATAATTTTATGCCTAAAATTGTATCTTCCCCTCCCACACATTATATAAAAATATGGAATATCAAGAAAGGTCCATAAATTGAAAATTGCCTTATCTTGGAGGGAAAATGATTAAGAAATACCAATTGATTCCCATGATTCTTTTAACCTCAGAGGCTAATTAATTGACTAAATTCAACAGCGGTACACACAAAAAAAAAAAAACTATACAAACCTGCATCGCTGTGATTGATTTTTGAGATGTAAATCTTGAGATAGTATCACAGGGGAGGTTTTTCAGTATCCCACCTCAGTCTGGCTGCTCTGGCTGGTGTGGATCCCATCCAGTGCATTGCAGCACAGTGTTCCTCAGCAGAACCGGCTGCTTTCCTGCCGATGTGTTGCCCCAGGCCTCCCCAGCCCATGTATTTTGCATTATGCATAGTCTACATTGCATCAATAATTCAGACAGTACATCCAGATTTGCTCAGGCCTGAGGGACTGCAGACCCTGTTCCTTTAGTTGACTGAGCATCCAGGACAGAGCCTCGGTCGCACCTTTTGGGGCAAACTGTGTGCCCCAAACTGCGTGCGCGCGCTTGCATGTTCGTGTGTGTGTGCGTGTGTGTGTGCATGTTTGTGTGCGTGTGTGTGCATGTGCGTGTATGCGCGTGTACGTGTGTGTGTGTGTATTTGTGCGTGTGCATGTGTGTGTATGTGTGCGTGCGTGTTAATATGTTTGCGTGTGTGTGTGTGTGTGTGTGGATGCGTGTGTGTGTGTGTATGTGTGTGTGCATGCGTGTGTATGTCTGTTTGTGTGTGCATGTGCATGTGTGTGTGTGTCTATTTGTGAGTGTGTGTGTGTGTGTGTGTATGGTTAATCACGGGTAATGTGTGAAAAGGGGAACAATGCCTTGAGGCACAGGAGAAGAAGGGGTGTTCTGCACTCCTCAGAGGTGTTCCCCTGATGTACGAATATTATATTGTTGGCTTGCATTTAGCTCTTTTTACATTTATTCAATGTTCTTCTCTGTACAAAAACAAACAAAAAAGGAATTGTGTGGTAGGAGAATACAAATTAATGTTGCGCAAGC